>DWEE01000126.1:0-21750 GCA_018245755.1 Parelbella macleannani | reverse complement strand
ATTTGGGAGTTATAGACAATATTCGCTTTGCCCGGGGTAACCACTTTACCCGGGTTTCCCCTATATTTTTGTATTACCTCAGTAAAAAACATGAAAATTAAAACGTAGCTGTCAATAAATTCCAATGTACAAAACAACAGTTATAAACATTCCGTCACAATACTCAATACGAAATTCCACAGGTAATAGCAAAAATAACAAACTACATATAATTTTGTCCCAAATACATTAAGATGTTTGTTATCGATTGAAAAAACCGAATATCGATGCGACGCTACCGATGGCATCGCTTACGGTCGCGTTTAGATAAACGAGTGGTCACATAAAAATCAACTCTTTTAGCCTAATCGAATTAGGCAGCGATACCCATCTGTGCGATTTAACACATTTTGCATTCTTTTGTCCATCGGCTAATAAAGCTGGCAGGTAGCAAGCCCGGGACCGCAATTTACAACGGCTTAAATGCTGATGAACTCATCGCCGACGTTCCGATAAATCTATTGATTGTTGAACTTTTGTGTCGAACGATCGTAAATAGATTTCTCGATTCAATAAATGCGTGTAAGCGGCCGTGTGATTCGCTGGTTTTATTGAGGTGATAATGTTAATAAAATAATAAAATTAGTTGGACGTAAGGAGACGGTGCAACTTTATTATTAAGACCTGTCTTTATATAGCTTTTATGTAGGTGTAACCCCTTTCTTATGCACCCGGGCGCGCGGCTTCTGTTCAAGCGTAATCCGCTGTACTCCAAGCCTAACCAAGTTTGAGAATATAAAACTTCTAATAAGGAGCTATTTAATTATATAACTGTAATCGAAGGCCTCAAAGTTTGCTGTGTATATATAAAAAAACTCATTTAAAAGACCTTAAAAACTTAATAACGACAGATCGTATCTGACCGAAAGTACCCGGTCATTTTGATACTGTTTTTATCTTGGTGTCTGGGGTCTTTTTCACATCTCCCAGCTAGACAGGAGTGGAGTATCTGCGGCAGCTGTGGAATTTTGAAACATACACCACTACATTGCTCCAATGCCAATTTACGGATAATGGTTCCCATCACAAACGTTGTTCAGGTGTCACTTTGTTTTTTACACTGTTATTAAGGTATCGTCAAAGACATTTATTTATATGTCCATAATTTGTTTCATTATTGTATTTTATTTAGGTATCTTATTTTGTGTCTACCTGCCTCGTTGGTCGAGTGGTTGCAAGCGTGACTGCCGATCGAGAAGTCCTGGGTTCAATACCCGGGTCGGGAAGTATTGAATTTTTCTAATTTAGAATTTCTAGTAGTGACTCGGAGTCTGAAAGTGTGCCTGGTGTATGGCAATAGGCTCATCACCTATTCCATGGGACTTACACGTAACTGGTGAAATCAAGGAGTGTACTACACTCTTCTGCCTACCCCTTCGGGGATTACCGAAGAATATCATCAGGCATTAAGTTAGTATACATTACATTTACCAGTTTAAAGTGCTACACAAGAATAAATAAATGAATGACATCACTCCATATGGCCCGAAGAGGTAGGTAGAGGAGTGCAGAACACTTCCACGATCCACCTGTGATATTATACGTCCTAATATGGAATAGGGGGTGCGCTTATTGCCATACAGCGGGCACAAATCCGTACTCTGACCTACAACAAGGAATTTTAAGTTAGCAAAACGCAACACTAACCGATTCGGGTATAGAACTCAGGCCCTCTTCATCAGTAGGTACTCGCACTTGCAACAACTTAACGACAGGCAGTCCAGAATAAACAAATACATGCTCTCAACATCCTATTTTATTATTGTATAAACTATCATTTAATGACAATAGTCCTAATCGTGCCGTTGTAAAACAGAATCCTTTCCAACCATTGTTGGTATTATTGCAAATTCCAACATATCGTGTCAAGCATGACATGTCACGTGTATTATACAACAATCCATTTATGGAATAAGAAACGATAAATATGTTTCGTTTCTGTCTATGTACCAGAGCATTATCAAGTAACGAAACATCGAGTGTCACTAATCAGATCGTGTAAGTGTTTTTCAACATTTTTATATGTGTTTCGTGATGATGGATGATAACCTAACGTGTCCCCGCCACGCGAGCTACGTGTTCGTAATGTGTTGTTTGACGCGACTCTTAATGTCGAGTGGTTTATTATTATTATATACTACTTATAGGGATTACGGGGTAGAAGTACCAAATGTCAATTCCTTGCACACCTGAATTTCTTTTGATTTTGTTTAGAAATAATTTTATGCTCATATAATGACTAAGCAATTGTTTTATAAATTTTATTTTAAAAAAATATTTAGCGGGGCCGAAGATGCAGAAGATGATTATTTTTAAAAATCACGTACGGGTAGGTACTAATGGAATTTTCTAAATTAGAATTTCTAGTAGTGACTCGGAGTCGGGATCTGTGCCCGGTGTATGGCAATAGGCTCTCCACCTATTCTATAAGACTTAAACGGAACGGGTGATACGACACTCCTCTGCATACCCCTTCAGTGATTACAGGCGTGAAGTTACGTTTCATGTATTATTTTATTAAATCATGTATTCATATTTTTATTCTCACCCCTCACAAGTATCTTTCTCATGCTGCGTCTCTGGGTGGTACAATTCCAGCGACGGTTCCTGAACTGATGCGCGCACTCAGTGGCACCCAGGGTGACTCCGCGGCTGATCTCCTTCAGCAAGCCAGTCTCGTTTCTGCAGATCTGCGCCAAACGGCCCTTGGTCCGCCGGTTCTTCTTGCACACCATGCGAGGGTCAAGGATCACTGCGCTGCCAGACGCCCTGCAACAAGAGTATTTTTATTTGCTTTGTTAAGTAATCTGTTTTTCAGGTTCGTTAGTACATTTTGACTTTTCCAGCCTTCCCAACCCAATATTTGGCACATAGTGCTCTCTGCCTTTCCCGAAAGTAACGAACCTAGCGTGCTGATATTATAATATGTAGGGATATTACACAATTCCATTTCAAGAAGTTAAACGCTCTATAACAAAGCAGATTCCTAGTCTAGTCTTAGTAAAATGTTTTTCGGTTAGAACAATATTTCATTGATTTTGTTTAATACATCCTCCCTTTCACTATGTCCGACCAAACCTAAAATTTGTGATAAAGGAAATTCCTAAACAGCAACATGACGTTACTAACAAATAATGAAGTGATTTAATGCTGTTACCTGTGACTCATTCTATAAATTTGTTATCAATCAAAAATAAAATACATTGAGAGTAAATTATGTGCACTAAATTTCTCACACCTGTTAATTCGAGCAATGGTTAGCGCGGTACTAAATACATATGTGTTGACGAGTATATTAGAATCTATGCTGGTTCAGTCTAGATTCGGTCCTTTTTTTCTCTAGCTTCCGTGTGAAGTATTCTTAGTTTTGAATTTGTAATGGAATAGTTTTATAATACAATGTGCTCTAGTTTAATTTTCAATGATTCTAAAATTTATAAGGGTAATTTTTAGGATATTAGCTCAGATTCAATTTGATACTGTACTCATGTCTTTTTTTATAGTTCCTGTACAGTAAAGGTTTAGTTATGCATAATATAAATATCAACTTAGCTACCACAGTAACACGGAATCAATGAATTTCATGACTAAAAAAAACAATGAATAAAAACCGAAGTTGTTTTTAACATTAATTAACATGTTGCTATGGTGGGATTTCGGTGCGATTTTTAATTAAAACAAACATCCAACGGTCTCGTAATACTTGTTAAAAACAATTTTAGCAATAATAAGTAATAAGTCCGTCAGCAAAACGGAAATCATTCAACAACTCGTTCAACTGGCATTCTAAATTCAAAATCCGAAAGTTCTCTAATTACGGGCGGTCGTAAAAACTCACTTACTACTACTAGTGTTGTGCTAACCGGTAAATATCGATTTACGATCCGCCGCTGAGAAGTCGATAGACGAGCGCCAGGTCGCGTTGAATGATGTACTGTTTACTCGACAAGAGTTCATTGTCAGCCGAGTGCGAAGCTAGTTCGAATAAATTTAGACGTGTCTGAACACTTTACTGGGAACCGTCTACATCGATACAGATCGATCGCGCCCGAAAACTAATGATTGGATAATAGCTGAATATACGTGTAATTGGATTAGTGGGAATTGAATGAGCAGCGGTTGCGAGCATTAGATGTTGATTGTTTCCATTCATCAGAGGCGGACTCTTATAAATTATATTTTTTCATTGGAATTAAACGAAAAAACAAAAAAACATTATTATTTCAATAAAAATTCATATTCATAAATAATTGACAACTACATTAACAGATGTTTATCCTGTTGAGCTACGATTTATTTAATAAGGTTACTGTCGAATTTATTTGTGTTAATGAAGAATAAATTCATCGAAGTAAAAACGGTACGTATTTTATAAAGTAACTTTCCATACGATTTGCTTAATAACACCTCTTTTGAATTCTCACCTTGGTTCAAGACATCGTATCGTAGACTTATGATATAAAATGTAGAATCAGGAGTAGGCAAAAACATATAAATGGATAATCTTTGGTCATTCATATAATTTATCAATTAACAAAACAACATTTATGAAGGTAATTAATAAATCACTTTCATTAGTTCACATCATTTATTTTTGCGAATAAAGATAAATCTGAGACAGACAATGAAATATATTTTCCGTATTTTTATTTGCTTTTTCATCTCACTCATGTACATCACTTGACATTCATTGAATTGGTCCCATTCATTCATCGTTCAATCACCAGCGGAAGTATAAGGTTGCTCTGATTGCAAACAAGCCTTTTCTGCACCGTGTCTGGAATAAAAACTCGAATCAAGTGGAACTCATTATATAATTTAAGGCATTATACCAATTTTCACTGCCATAATTTAAAATATTTTTAAATTTATTCAATATAAAGCGTTCTTAATTAATGTAAATAATATTGAGTTTCTAATAAATATATTGTTGATGTATCAAAACAAGTATTATTAATATTAATTTGTATCTCCTCTTCCATGAGATAAAGACATGATGTTAACAATAACGATGAGTAGCAATAACATTACTCAAAAAAACGTAACTTTACGCCTATAATCCCCGAGGGGGTAGGCAGAGGAATGTAGTATACTCCCAGGGTTCACCAGTTACGTTTAAGTCCCGTGGAATAGGTGTTGAGCCTATTGCCATACACCGGGCACCATTCCAGACTCCTAGTCCCTACTAGAAATTCTAAATTAGAAAAATCCAATAGCATCCGACCCGGAATTTGAACCCAGGACCTCCCTATCGGCAGTCGCGCTTGCAACCACTCGACCAGCGAGGCAGGCTAATAACATTACTTATTAATAAATGACACATTGTTTTACCGTTATTATCATAATTAATTAGTAACAAATCGATTTTCTATATAATTAAATGCAATCTTGGTGTACATCGAGAAATTTCTAGAAATTCTTTAAAGCATCAGCGTTGATTTGTTCCAACAAAATAAATGAACGCTGAAGCATACATAAAGATATTTTATAGACACACCGACATATGTATACTATCTGACCGAAATTTCAGTTAATCAGATGCACGCCTTCCAACCGAGTACACGTAAGCGTTTATCAAGAACTCAATTAATATAAACAACTAGTGATCGACCTTCGCGGTTTTACAACTACTGTAAAACGGGAGTACAACATTAAATGTCGGGCTGGCGGTGAGTTACGGCCACAACACGCCGGGTGCTCGCCGTCCGAAATGATTTTATTAACCCCATAGGCAAATGTTTACGTCGGGTTAGGTAAGTTTCATCACAGGAATTCGGTTAGGGCGTTCTGCTCCCGAGTGTGTCGTCATCTCTATTGTAACGTAAAAAGGTTTACAATCCCGCAGCTTCTTAAACACATCGCAGATGTCTTACCGAACGCGATTTGAGCAGACACTTTGTTGCATATCGATGAAAGGTGCCAACAACTGACGCGTTGCATTTCTTTTGCACTTCATAGATAAGTACATATGTATATATATAGGTTTATGATAACTCTTTTCATTGGATTTCTGTAAACAAACGAAAATCGAAAAGTGATATTATAAAAGTTTGCAATACAAATTCGATTTTTAATCATCATTAACATTATTTTAATTATAACTTGGGATACATGTACCACAGATCATAACTCGTGAAGACATAAGAACGTAGCGATTCTAGAGAATCGGAATTCAAAAACCGATAACAAAGTCGATAAAACCAATCTGTGGAATTGAATCGTTATTAACATTATTTCAATTAATACATCGGATACATGAACGAACACTATAAATTTCAACTCAAATAAATATATGTAAGTACCGATTTCAGAAAATCGGAATTCAAAAACCTATAATAAAGTTGACGAAACAAATCTGTGGAACAGTTGAGTTGAATCATCATTAACATTAGTTTAATTAGAACTTGAGATTCATGTACCAAAGATTACAACCCGTGCAGACATAAGGACGTAGCGATTCTAGAGAATCGGAATTCAAAAACCGATAACAAAGTCGATAAAACAAATCCGTGGAACGGTCGAGTTGAATCATCATTACCAGCGCTTACATTAGCTGAATCAATCGACTCCGACTGGCGGCTGAATGCGTGCGCGGTGACACCTAGCGACGTTCGTCGTACGCGTCTTAAGGACTCCAGTCACATAATTTGTGGCCGCGCAAGGATTTATCTTTATTGTCCGATCGTGAAATAGGCTGTTGTTCGCCGTTTAAAGGCTCTGTACATAAATATGTACAAGAGTTAATGCTGTGCTTCGGTTCAAAAGCTTATGAGAAAGTTAATCAATGAATGTAGTAGTTAATAAGCGTTCATCAAAACTATAGTATTTCTGAAAAGTTATTGTATTTATCTAAAATATTATCACAGATGTTTTACAGAAAAATAATTGTATTTGAGTATATTATTAACTCGATATCAATGAGCTAAAATATTTAAAAACACATTTATCATAATCAAAGAATTTCACTTAATCATCAATGTTAATAGACGTCACGGTTGTAAATCATAATAAAACTATGTCAAAATTAGATATATGGCACTAATGTCACGCTAAAATCTTATGCAAATACTAATAATATGATAAATTATTTATGAAAAGAAATATCTTATATCACGAAACTAGATAGTAATAAGACACATAATAAACACCGTGATGTTAAACTCCCACGCGTATTAAAGGTGTGATATCCATAAAAATCTATTTAAAATATATTTTAACACTTATCAATTTGGCGCTTGACTCATGAGGTCTTGGCCACAAATATTTGCCCAATGATTACTGTCCAACAGAAGTACAGTTACGAAATACGTATTGAAGAAGTTCAGTTTATTTTGGCTTCAATTTAAGTGTATCTTAGTGACAGAAACGTTTTAGTGATCTAAGAAAATGTAACAATTATCTTTGTTATTGCTAAATGAACCTTATTGCACCTGTATAGAGTCGATATTTGTTTGAGAGGTCTGTCAATGGAATATTGCCAAACTAGCGACAAACCTCTGTCTATCCAGACGAATAAATTAACTGTGATAAGTTGTATGTCAATTTATAATTCTTCAAAGCACCATCTGGTGTGAGACGCGGATAAGCGAAGAGAGGAAGTGCCCTAATGATGGACAGGCGTATATTAGAATGATTGAATACTACCGTCAATAGATACACTAAAGCTTTTATTTTAATTGAACACGAATGATTCTAATTGAATGTTTAATTGGATACAATTGTTTGTTGTTGGATTATACAATTTCAGTTACCTTGTAATAACACTGTTACGGTTGTAGAATACAGTACAAAAACATCGTTACCTTGTGAATGTACCATGAATTTACGAATGGGAACGAAAGAAGAAAAATATATCGACTTGAAACAAATGTGGTTCATTCATTATGCAGTCCTGTTATCTGGTAAATAATAAAAACATGTATCAATCACAGTAGTACATGTTCTATATAAGATGTACATATGTAGATATGTACACATTTACTATACCATATTAAATACTAGATTCCTGGATAATTATGCAATATAGATTAGAACATTTTTACAAACGAGACATTACGCCTGTAATCCCCGGAGGGCCAGGCAGAGGAGTATATAACACTCCCACGTTTCACCAGGTACGTTTACGTCCCATGGAATAGGTGGTGAGTCTATTGCCATAACATTTTTATAATTTTACTTTAACACACACTACAGCCTTAACCCTTATCACAGATAGATAGATTTCATTGATGACGACGATATATTTTTATTTCAATCAGTAAAAAAATACTTATCAAATTTTTAATGAGAAATTATCCAATAATAAAAGTTTCCTATTTACTCTTCTGGAGCCTTATAAATCGGATTCACGTTACAAATACCTAAAAGTCAATCAAAATATGATATAAAATTAAATGTAAATTTTACGCGCTCTCTTTTTATTAACGCATGTCAAGTTCTAATTACACATTCAATCGTGTCATCAAGGGAATGAGATTGAGATGTGCGTACGACGTGATCAAGGGCAGCAATGTGTTGGCACCAGCGCACTTTTAAATATACTACATCAACTGTTTACGGGTTAACTACACGACGATTTATATACTCTACTTTCCTTTTCACGTAGAGTTCGAAAGTAAAGGTACTGGGAATTATAATATGGATAATATTTTCAGTGCGCGGTTAGTACCAATGAAAACTTTGCGACAAAATGTCGTGAAGTTTCCGATAAAGCTTATTATAGTCTACTAAAGGTTATAATTAGCTTTTTTAGATTATTACCTGTTCCGTGTGAGGTAAACTTAACTGGTGAAACGTAGGAGCGTACTATACTCCTTTGCCTACCCCTTCGGGGATTACAGGCATGATGTTACTTTTTTTAAGATTATAGATATTTGTATTCCATTCTAAATGTAATTGATGTTACTGGCTGATACAATGGCACATATAATTTGCTACCTATAACATTATTTTGATAATATCATTTGGTATCTCGGTTACGGCAGTGTTTGAGAATTTGAATTGCGATGGTAAATTTAAGTACCAGTTAGACATCTACCATAAATTATAATAGATTCGATTAAATATAATTTAGCACGATAAAAAAATCCAATACTTATAAGAACTATTGCGTCATACGTATTAAATGAAGGTTACATTATATATTTGGTAAATAATTAATATTTAATTACAATCTAAACAACAAATATGATTTAAATTTTAATCACGAAAATACATAATCAATAGCATTGTTCTTAATGAAGATGTAAATTATAAAGAGTAATATATATACAGAGCTTTCCGTCCTGTACAAATCTACTTTAAAGACGGACTCTCTGCAATAGTCCTAAACATACTCTGTGCGGTAGCGGCTGCGAGCGAAACACCGATTTGTTATAATTAATGTTGGGTAGCAAATCGGCGAATCATCTCTTCTATTTTCGAAGTCATAACTGCCTCCACGACAGATTATTTCAGGGTAAGTACAGGCCTGACATTACAAAAACATTGGCTTTTGACCTAGATACATCGTAAAGTCGCTCAGCTGAATGCGTCCTAAAATATAATTTAAAGTCAAACAAATTAATAATGTTAATTACACAATACATTTCGTGCTTTCAGCCTGTCGCATAAGGTACCGGGCGTGATGATATAATAATAACATTAATGTGTATTATTATACAGAGCCACGTATACCTTAAAAGAAATGACATATCCTCGATATTGTTTGATGATTTATAAAATATGTTTAAAGTTTTAGCATTCATAAGTAAAACTACAGATTTTTTATCAAATTCATAAGAAAATATACTAAACGGTCAACGTACACATGCTACATGCAAACATCTACACTATATACGTGCCTACATAGTTGTCATCAACTTTATCCGAAACAATTGACAATTTTTCCCCGATTACTATCTAATGAAGATATTTTGCTTAATTTTTATTTGTAGAACCGAACGATTAAATAAAATCAAAACATGAGATGAGAAGCAGTGAAGGATAATATAAGAATCAACCTGACACCCCTAAACAGTATGGGGCAGAAGTTGACAGAACTAGTTCACTCAGCGGGAGTGCGATGCCCTGTCGCGGGCTGTTTGCGGTGTAGTTAGAGGGGCGTCGCTAACCAGCGACGAGCCAGCATAACGCAGAAGCGGCATTAGGCACAACACGTGCATACGTTCTGGTACAGACGTTAGTAAAATCATAAATGGTAAATTAAACGGTAGCGATAAAAAAACTTTTAAGAAAAGGAAAGGGAAGGAGGAGTACAGGTGACGGTAACATTTAAAATTCTATTGTGACATATATAATGTTAAGAGTATTTGGTTTGATAAATATCTCTGTGTAATGAAAACGTTATTTGTGCAACGAAGCGATTGTAATTTTGATATAGTTGTAGATAGTAAGCCACTTGAAAAGTAAAATTTGGAAGGCTTATTAAATAGTTGTTTCCGGACAGCATTGTTAGATAACACGTCTTATTAGATCTCTGTACGAGTACATACAGAGTTCTAATTATCAAATATATGAGTTTGCCAGTAAATCATATTTTCACCATACTCCGAGCATCTCCCAAATGCAGATAGATGTCGAATGTACCATTGGATCTAAAAACCGTAGCAACTCTACCACAACTCATTATATCAACAAGTCGTGGTTATCGTTCCGAGAAGAACAATTTGAAGAGAAGAATGCATAAACGAAACTATTTTATAAAGAAAACACATTAATCGACTTATTATATTGATAGTTTACAGAAAGCTTATCGTCTGCTTCGTGATTTTTTCACTCATTGCAGAGGATAGTAGCTCCTGCATCAGCAATCTCTTAATAGAGTCTCGCCAGTTGGTCCTGTCTTCTGAGAAAGTTTATACTACCCATATTACTTTGAACAGAGAGGCCTTTCTGTCATCTAACATAATCACTGCGTTTGAACAACGCGTCGTGTGTAAAAGTTCACCAATTAACGCATCGGGCGCCCATTACGGATGCAAACTGCGCTGGCCGTTAAAACAATTCGATGTTGCCTGCCTTTTACGCTATATTTTAAAAATTGATTTGTTTACGCTAATTTTTAGGTTACACATACATGTACGTATTTAAAGGATGATGTTTAGTTTGAGCCGGGGGAAAATATATGTGCGTAGTAAAATATATCTCACATTATGCACATTTCTATATGTATTTTTGACGTACTTTACTAAACATTGAAACACAAAAGAAATAAAAATATTTTAGGAAAAAAACTAGTATGAAATAGGCCGCCTCATCGCTTAAATAGCGATTTTCTACAAGCTAATTAATTGCATCCCAAGCAAACATTTTAAGAGACCTAAATACAATAAAATTATCGTCGTATCATGTTTATATAAAAGATTAATGTTAGAAATATAAAAAAAAATCCAAGCTGTCATAATATAAAGTAATTTCATCGCGTAAATACAACCGTTTCATAAACCAGCGGGGCTTTACACAGCACTTTCTAAAAGCATAACGTATTCAACAACAACAGCGAGAATGTCTCAGGCCCAATTTGTAATACAACAAACCTAGAACCCGGCAACATTCATGATGCGCCCACTAAAACCTTACGCCAACACTGCTCATCGTCACATCAACTTTTTAAAAGTGTTTGCTTTCATACAGTGACAGAGCGATCTAGTCTGGCGTTGACAAACGACCAGCCACTTTACAATTACCGCTGGATATTTCTTATTAAAACGCTATAAAGTTTAAAATAACAATACCAACAACTGCAAAGACGATGGAGCGGTAATGGTAACGATGTTTACAGTTAAGTCGTCATGTGGTCGCTAATCGCTCAGATGTCGCGAGTTAGCGCCTCGCCCGGTGTCCGCAAACAGCGTCATTCATTGTCACCCGCTGAATGGGATCAATCCTTCCTGATGGATGCACACACGAATGTCTCACGACTCAGAGCGAGGGGGTGGTCAAAGCACTTAGCCGAGTACTTATTATATGCTTCGTGTAAATAGTTCTGTGGACGGATTTCATTTTGCTCCTACAAAAGCTCGTCGAATAACACTTTTAGCTGATGATTTTCGGTGTAAATATTTTTAATTTTTTACTAAAACTAAAACATAAAAATGTCAACATACAATTAGTACATATTTTGTTCAAGTTACGCAAAAGTAAAAAATAAAACAAGCTCGTGACACGAACAGATAAATTTGAGAAACAAGTAGCGACTGCCCACGTATGGCTAAGTGTAAGAAATCACAGAAATGATCACCTCGTATGTTAGATAACATTTGATCCAGTTCAAACCAATCGCCTACACGTAACATGTGCTTGTAATAAAACTTTAATGCCGTCAACTTTTCACTCACCTACTGACAGCGGTGGGCTCAACCTTAAAAGGGTCAATCCACACTACCAATCTCAGTCCGGTTACATTCTGATCTTTCCCTCGACGATCAAATATATCGACGAATGTTTAGTATATTTAAGTGAATCAAAAAACAAAAGAATATTTCAATACAAATATAAAATCTTTATTAAATTATTTTGCAATTGCTCATCTTAACCAATTACAAAATCAGCAGTTTTAATCGAAAATAGCGAAACTAACGTCAAAATTATAATTGATACTTTTAACATTTACATAAATGTTCATGTCGTTCTGTCGCAAATATTTTCATTTAGCAGGCGAGCAGACATCAGTACTGTATTTTATTTCCTTGTTCAGAGATACTGTATATTATGTATTTCTTTGTGCGTTTCCACAGCAACGAAGCCAGAGAACCATAGAATAAAAATCCGAATAAAGGTTGCGTTGTAATGTGTCTATTCTCCCAGAACATCTAATAATTCATAGAGCACATGTAAAGTTTGACATGAAACTAGTAGCGAAGTTACAGGCAGTGAACTAAGGTATTGAATTAAAATATTAAAGTGAAGGACTGACTAAATATATATTAGTGTCGTTTGATCAACTATAATATGACTTAAATATCTTAAATGTTCATAAAATTATATAAGTACGATCTATTTAAATTTTTATTCAGTTTAGTATAGCATTTTTTATTAATACGGCAAAATATAATATCATTCAGCAAATTCGTTTCAGCTGGCAAAGACACCCCCTTAAGGTTATCTCTCTTTTTCCTTCTTAGGGGTAGATTTAGAAATATATTTTGAGTAAGTTTGTGTCATTTTCTTTAATATAATTATTTTGTCTTATTATTGTGACAACATAAGGGATTAACAGAAAAAAACATTTTTCATTTGTACCGCTATTGTGGATTATTATTACCATTGTAACGCCAGAACTCTTACGAAGTAGACATAGTACCAAGTGGATTACTTATTATGAATATAATGATAGATATAATATAATTTGAACATTTGTATTTCTGTACTTATTATGTACCCGCGTGATCTTCACTTCTAGAATTTTTTCATTCCTTCTAGGGCTCGGTAAGCCTAGGAGTAATTATTAAACCGTTCGTCTAAAATTCGTTAGTTCCAGACACAATATGAATAGATCTTAAAAGTTAGGCTTCTAACGGTATTACTGCATTGATGGCTTGAAGACATAAAATATTACACTTTAGTATTAGATAAAGTATAAATAAGCCATATTATGAATATTTTAGCGCTTCAATATGCAACATTGTTGCACACACGACCTACAGGAACCTTTCATATTATACCAGTTAATCGCGGTAGCGAATTATTTTTGCTTACTTGTATATTTCTTAGTTTAATGAAAAAAAATATGCGGTTATATACATACCTATTATAATCTTGTGACAATCCTATCAATATAATGCCATCATCTTCATTATTAATTAATTATCAAATAGTTCTGGTCTACACCCGTTTTGAAGAGTACCATCCTGACCTATCGAGAATTTTCAGATCACACATCCCTTGCAAATTGTTATATCTTATTGATTTTATAATTTCTATGCTCTGATCAACTGAGTTGTAATCAGTGCAATTTCATATAGATCCCAGTGTGTTTTGTGTGGTTTTTAAGTAGCGCAGTTCCCCAGGTTTAGGTAAATAAAGATGCATACGGTACAATAGATCTTGACACTTTAATTTCTTGCCTCTCACATCTTGATATATAAAGGTGTAAATTTTCTGAAAATACAATGTACATTGTGTACACATTGAATCCCGCGATCGAGTCGTGACACGAAAATCGAAGCGTGATATAAATGTACCTATACTGCGATCAACACATTTTGATACTTTTATCCCCTACATCTTAATGAATAAAGGTGTAAATTGAAGAAAAATACACATAGCACATTGATATGGATATCACAGTTTCCATAAAAGTGGACATAAATTCTCAATTAGACAAGAACAGTGAAACGAGCACGTTTTCTTGGGCTAATCAGAGTTATCTATCAATTTTATTGTCAATACAGAACCGGCATCCGAATGTTGTGACCGATCTTGTCTACGAGCGGATGTTGCTGGACGCTTTATTAATTCTACATTAAGGGTAAGCGCTACTTAATAAATACAAAATCATTATTTATTCCAAGAATACTTAAATTAATATTTAGTTATTCAGTTTTCATTTTCAGATCCATTTATTCTTTAGCTCCTACGAAGAGTAATGTTCTTATCGGTTTAGCTCTTAAGAAGACATTGATAGTAGAAGAAGTATCGGAGCTATCTCCACCAATAGACGCAATTAGGGCTAATAATGATGATGATGATGAATCTTCATCAAATCAAGTACTTAATTCTTTAATTTTACTATTTCTTTATTAGTATTAATAAAATCTTTCCAGCTGCTGTATTCATAATTTTCAATTTAAACGCTTTCGTTACATATTCCTTCAAGTATTCGTATATCAATTTTCAAATCAATTTCACAATGAATATCAAAACGATTAAAAATTGTAATTTATCGATGTTGCAGGTAACTTGACTAGGATCCTAGTAGAACCGTATCTAAGTAGGTAATACGGTAAAGAAATTTTGTATTTCGAAATATACTTCATTCAAGCTATTGATCACGCCTGTAATCCCCGAATGAGTAGGCAGAGGAGTGTAGTACACAACCACATTTCATCAGTTACGTTTAAGCCCCTTCGAATAGGTGAGTACAGCGGGCACGGATCCATACTCCGAGTCACATTTATATTATTACCAGCCATTTATAACAACAAATTTTTATACACATTTCTCATCAACTGTAAATACTACACGAATCGTATTATGTTAGATTCTCTTTAGCTCAAGAAAATTTATTTTAATATAACTATTGCCCGGCGGTAGAAGGGTTTGTGAGTAGTTCCCCCTAAAAGAACATTATATTTTGTTCTTATTTTTATTCTTAATTATTCAACTATTGTGCCACCTAATACTATTTTTTAAAATAAGTCAAAATAATAATGTAATGAATTACCCGATCCCGCGGTTTTTACGATGTCGAGCCCAACTTTCACAATGTACACAAAAAGTAGATCAAATAGGTTTCTTTCTTTGTAAATAGATAAATACTGATGATAAATATCAAAACAGGGTTACGTACACAACTAAATTATAACGATCAAATAAAAGTGTGTTGAGATTTCCCCTTAATAGAGCGAGTAGTGTTTTAATGTGAAGTAAATATTTTAATTGCATCGTAAATCTCACGATGCGGATTTTAAGCCGCCCGCGGACGAGGCGCTTCGTTGTAGCGTAAATAGAAACGTCTCAACTTCAAATGTATAGATGTTATCTGTGTTAATGAATATTAACATTTTTCTCATATTTATTACGTAATAAAATTAAATTTCTAACATTCCGCTCAATCATTTTTAATGTTTTAACTTTATATGTTTTGAATGTCTCTATCAATTGCACCTGCGACACAGTGTGTTCCGCATATGCGCAACGATTGAATATTTTTCCAGTTGTAATATAATTATACATAAGTATCGCATTGACATGTAAGTAATTTAATGTCATTGCACATACTAACACGTAGGTTGGTCTTAATAATTACGTCAATATTTTTACGCTTCAATAGCATATGATATTCTTAATTAAAATTACTTTTATTTTCGAAGATATTATTCTTCATTTTGCATTAATCAATGCGACAGTTAAACACTTCTGTCAATATGTCAGTAAAACAAAAATGGCCGGAACTACTGTATCACAATCGTTCGAATTTAGAAAAAGAATTAATTGTACGAAATAAGAAAAAAAATATGTCGAAAAACGTCGTATGTAGGTGTGGCCATCAGTCGACGCAGTTTATCCAAATACCCGTTCTTTCGCCCACGGCCAATGTAACTCGAACATCGATTACCTAATTAATTACATTTTTATTTTAATGTCCCAATCTACTAGTTGTAATAGCTGCCCCAACTTGACCTAACATGTCCAATTAAATCTGACAAAATGTTGATTGAAATTTTACTTTGATTGAATAATTTCGTTGGGTGGACGGTAATTTAGTTTCATTTTTTAATTAACATTGTGCAAGTTTTTTAAAATATGTTTTTATGTTATTATTTGGTTTTTAATTTACGATGCGTTGATAATTGTTTTAAATTAAATGCCATCATAATTATATCCGTGAATTTTATAAATTTTTTGACGCTATTTAAATTTGCGTCATTGTCTACCTGATATATGTATGTAGTTACTTAGTGTCTGTACCCACGAGTACGACCTTCATCTTCAACCTCAAAATGTGCGATCAAAATTTTCCAAAAAACCTTAAATCAAGTTTATCACACGGCGAACTTATATGGCCTTGGATTATATCTTTTGCACTGATAGTGCGTTAGATATCTTTAGAAACACGACGAATTTGTAATTTTGTACACGTCGATCCTTATCGTTCGGTACATGGCAATTTCTGCCAACACATAGACCCAAATTTGGAATTTAAAATATGATGAACAAAGATACGGAAAAAACTTTAAAACCTTGGAATAAAACAAGGCACGTTGCTGTTCAGCTTTTATAGACCTACCTATATGTTATTATAGGTAGGTACCTTTAAAAAAAGGGATTTTGAAAAATATAATTTATTACATCTCTTTGTATGCACCTACTAAAAATCAATGTATTAAACTAAGCTGACAAGTGGGCAGCTGTAAATTTACGAGTGTCAGAGGTAGTCACAGGATCAGCTGATGATGATGATCAATTCACCTTTTATTAACACCGGATCTAAACGGTAAGAAATTTTTAATCATATCAGAGTTGAAGCCTCCATATTAAGATCAATCAATCAATCTGTCATAAAAGCTTCGAGTTGGCGAAATTGAGTCATTCTTCACCATTATGCTTTATGCTTTAGAATTTGGCTGTCACGTCAGAAACCATTGACTTACTGAGGTGCATAAATATAAGCCGGTAAGGCTTCGTTCACAGTGCAGGTGTAATATTTCACGTGGTACGTGCTCTTCGATGCTTTGTATACCGAAAAGCAACGAGTTCACTTTTTAAATAGGGATTGCCGAACGAACGAATTTAAATTTTATCTTAAAAATATTATTGGTTTGGCGTTGACATGACTAATATATACCTCACGACTAACATATTAATGCGTAGGAAATCTGTTTTAGCGCTCTCAGCTAGCGTGGCAAGATGTGATCTTAGGTTTCTCGGTTTTCTACTAGTTCTTAACGTTTCTTAGTCTAAGAAAAGATCCTTGTACAATGATTAAACCCTTGTACAATAATTATAAAAGGATTGATGTTCATTGCTAATGATGTCCAGAGAGCGATTAACATCGTAATCATTCCACTCGTGTGCCTCCGTGAAAAGAAAATATATTAATGAGGGTAAGCTTACATGATGATACATCATAACTAGTTTGTTTTCACCATCGTAATAATCCTAATCATCCGTTGCATTTTAAAACCAAGGTGCCTTATGCACAAGCCCTTGCGTTGCATCAATTTTTGTTGATCGTTGCCGAGGCTCCTAATTTAGGGCCGGCTTGATTAATTGCAAATTAAACTCCCCTCCAAGGTGGTTCGCTCATATGACTTTATTGAATTTCATGCACACTGATTTATGGCTTCGTATTGCCAATTTATTATTATGAAGCCAGAGAGCCGGCCGATTATCTCGCCATAAAATTTTGGAGGAAAGCCACGCGTTGCATTGGGAAAATAATTGCTTGAAACGCCGGCAATTGGAGAGTTCATTGCACTCGCTTTGGTTCTCACGAAATTTTTTGTAACGAAGAGTAAAAATAAAAATCCCTTAAATTAAAATAGGATGTAATTATAAACAAATGGAAGATAATTATGAAGAAATGGCCTTGTAGCGTTTGTGATATGAAAGTTGATATAAATAACAGGTAGGTAGGTATGTACCATTCAACATAGTTCAGTTCTGATTGCGATATCATATGATTGTCTTTTGGGACTCGGAGCCTACTAAAATATCACATAGCCTGTATGGTTCTAACTGAAGTCACAAAAAATGTTTTCGCAGCCACGTTGATTTAGTTTTTCGCTGGTAAAAGTAACAATTAATGACCTAAAATTATTTCTGCCGCTTACCAGCAGTCCCTGGATAGTATGTAAATGTCACAGTCTTGAATTAATTATTTGGTAAGAGATCTGCTACTTATACTGAGGATATTTTTTTATAAAATATAATTTCCAATACTCGCGCACAACAATTAATGTAAAGTAGCTTAAGTTGACCACCCGTTGAGTCTCGCATACTAATTGCTATGATCTAATCTATAATCAATTAAATTAGACTAATTTGTCGAATCATATCATATTTGTCGCATTTTCGTGACTAATCTCAGCTCGATATTTATCATGGCAAATTTTAATACTCGACTTCTGCTTCAAATTTCTATTAGGTATATCAAAGAACCAGTTTTCACAAAGGTTTTAGACATTAATTAATCATAATTTTTAATTATACATGTAACTTGAGATATAGGAAATTCATAGTAAAAATATAGTACCTACCAATTGAAAATATTTCTTATAAATAGTCCTAGTGTACTTGGGGTTTTCAAAAAATATACGCATAACAACCATATAAGCATAATACTTGTATATAAAACGCTAGTGTAATGAACTAACTCGCAATAATAAGCATGTCATTGTAACTAGAATAATCTACACAGTGACAAATCGATTGATTCGCTCACTCCTACGATTGATACACTTAGTGGACGCATAATTAAGTGGAACTGACGTAATTTTTTTATCTTACAGATGTAACAAACGTGAGCACGTAATGCTGTGTTAAATATTCACTGTAATGTATGCACGTGCTCATCGGCTTTTTTGTTCAAACAAGTCACAAATAACAGCGTGTACTACTTGATGTTAAACACTCAATGTTTATTTAATATACACTTTTTTATTCATATTTTTGTGTTACAGAAGTAACAAAGCAGAGCGCGTAATGGTTCGTGTTAACTTCTCAATGTAATGTACGCGTTTGTGTCTTCTTTTTTGTGTTACAGATGTAACAAAGTACATCGCGTACTGCTTCCTGTTAAATACTGACTGTAACGTAACAAGATTACGATTACATACGCTTTTTTGTATTACAGAAGTAACAAAGAAGAGCACATTCTGCGTGGTGTTAAAGGCTTACTGTTATGTACAGGTTTATATTCGCTTATATTTGTTACAGAAGTAACAAAATAGAGAGCATACTACTTTGTATTGAGCACTCACTGTAATGTAGCGTATGTATCCGCTTTTTAAACTTATTTTTATCTGCCTTTTTCCTTACACAGACCTTTCAGTTGGAACCAAATTGACTATGCAATTAACTTCTGTGGCTAGTAATATAAAACGTAGATTTTGAATCGTATTAAAATTTGAGTGTAGACGTTTACAGGAAATTCTTTACTTGATATGTACATAGAAGGAAATGTATAACCTGGCTTCGTCTTTAAAAAAATTAAACCAAAGATATTATAATATATTGATTACCGTTAAGTTCCACTTCATACGCGCGTAGATCTAATCAGAATTGTGACCACAATGATTAAGCTTATGAGTCACGAAACTTAACAGTAATAAAATTAGTTAGTATTACTTAACATCACTTATAAATCAGTAAATATGATTTATAGAGCGCTCAGTAACAAGCCGACGATATAATGCTTAATCACGCGGAGACAATGCTTGCTCAGACATAATGTCTTACATTTGGCACTAGCGTAGCTACCGATTAGATCAGACACGTCTCACTGATACCGAAAAACGTTAAACGAACGTGCCCATAGAAAAATTCGAGAAGAAAAATTGTTTTTGCGAGTACTTGTGAATTAAAGGTACAAAAAAACCGTAGCATCGCGCTTTTAACCCGTGAAGGGGATTATAGATGTGATGTTAAAGGGGTTGAAGGTTAATGTTGAAGGGGATTAAAGGCGTAAGACTCTAAAAAGTAAATAACATACAAGAAGAGCTGAAGATCGAGCTCAGTGGCGTGCTAGTGGCTAGGCATACGTCCAGCAATGGACGGGAGTAGGCTGATGATGACCTACATGACATGACAGAATACTATAAAAACAATGGAACGCTTGTTCTACATTTGTACTGTCCTGATGCTAAGCTCAGGATCAGTTTCATTTTACTAACTTGCCGTACTGAAAACGATACGCGATAAAGTAGTACTCGCTATTCATCAAATTCTTTTTTATTGCATTAGGAACTTAATACGAATCCGAATGATAATTTAATGTTAATTAAATATTCACACTTTTAACTTCTGTATGCTGTATAAATGTAAAAAATATTTCAGAAGTATACAATGATTGTTACTAACACTGCATCCAACACTGGAACTGCTCGGTCATCCATCATAGAACTAGTAAGTAATTGCTGATATTGGCATTCCGTGATCATACACCAAATTAAATTATAGGAATAAATATTATGGAAACAAATATTATAGAAATAAATATTACAATAATAAAAATATACGACATGACAGTGTTTGGAAGCGGAGCAGACGATGACTTTAGCCCTTCTCGTTTTCAGAGGATTCCATGTCTAACAGTTGAACAATAAAATGATTGAAGATAAAAATGATGATGATATCGACACTTTAAAACACTTTAAATCCTTACATACTCCACGTGATTTGTCCAATTTATGTTTGAAACACCATATATCAGTGTAATATTACCACACACAAAAAGTAAATTTCAGAAGTGACGACGAAAGTACCTACTGATTCATTTCATTTCCTCTATCTAGTTGGAAATCAAACCTGGATGTTCTGTAGGTATATGAGTATACTGACAAATGTGGACATTAACTTATACAGATCTCTAATTCTGTTCAATTATAAATTGATTCGTTGGCTAATTTGCACATTTTCATTAATTTTATCGTTTGCCTATCACTAGTTCTGTATGCGACAAGTCACTTAAGCACATAATGTCCTAAATTTAGCACTAACAAAGGTACAAATTAGATTTAGAGGATTATTGCACTTCCCAGTTATAAATCTAACCTCGTCTAGATACTCGTACATCGTCTGTTTTTCTAATGAGGATCACGCTCTCCATCATTCCCTTATAGAATATGCACAGAGTAGTTTTGCAACAGAGCGTTAATACGGATAGGAATTGTATTCCTCCGTCTTATTCTTCATTTATTCTCACAGTAATATGAGTAAAATAACATATATCTCAAACTATACAAGTTTAGTGGTAGTTTCATTTTGACGTGCAAAAAGTGTTCTATTGAACCAATTTTGAATAAATGACATTTGAATTTGAATTGA
>DWEE01000125.1:0-21773 GCA_018245755.1 Parelbella macleannani | reverse complement strand
CACTATTTATAATAAAACATCTTTTCTGGCAGCTTTGCATCATGAATGGAAACATTTAAGTGCCGAGGAATGTTTTAAGCTAGTAGAGTCAATGCCGAAAAGAGTGGCGGCTGTATTAAAATCAAAAGGTGGACCAACCAAATATTGATTATCTTTCATAAATAAATGACTTTGGTTTTGATGCATACTTATTGTTATTCCCTGAGTCAATATTAACCTCAGACTAAAAGTTTAGTAGGGTGCCTAATAATTTTGCTCGTGGCTGTATAAGAATAATTGTGGTACCTGGTACTTTGTCTTCCTATGTATTTTCGGATTTGTTTGCATGATACCTAGGCACACTAGTACACTATTCCAGTGGAAATAGTACCAAACATTGAATTACGTAAATACGATGGAAATACTAACTTTCCAATGAATGATTAATGAATGTTTGAAATGACTAATTTAATTTGGCTAGACACACATACAAGCACAACATCCTATATATAGGACACACTCGTCTGCTACATGCTGTTGCGCGACTGTTGCGCGACCTTCGGGTGGACAGCTGACGTATGAATGGCGTTCGCTTGTACAATCTCATGTGGCAATTTATTTGTCGGAAAAAATATTTATTTAGCTGACAGTGAGATTAACGCTATGATGGCCGAAATTTGTTTAATTCGTTCTTACCTACATAAGAATGAAAAGAACATTCGAGAATATATTTCTTAGGGCGACACAGGAATCATTGATCTGTGTGACAGTTGAGTTCTTGTCTCTAAGGAATTGCCTCGAATTGATGAAGATTAATATGTAGATTTTTCCTTAGAATCTGGTATCATACGCGGCAGTGTGCCATTATCGATTCGTAAAATTGTCATTCAACTTTTATATCGTTGCACTTTTGAATATAAGAATATTGGATAAGTGTTTTTCCAGAATGAGAATAATTGAAATAGTTTGCAATTGTACGTCAACTCGATCGGTAACTAGTAGCGTTTATAATTAGATGTTTTGTGTTTGGAATATCCACCAGATCGGGTGTGTGTCTGTGACGTCAACTCCGTGCATCGTGGGAAGGTCGGCTGGTGCTGACGCGACTGTATCTGACGTGTTTCACAACGGACTTTCTTTATTAACATATGTAAATTTAAGGACTGCTAGGATTAGGCACTTTGTGGGCCCCATTTTAATAAAAAAAGAAAATTTTAGTCATGCGTCAGGATACATTTGACTTTATTCCATCTATTACGACCTATCGGCGCTCGGATCACTAGTGATCTTCTTGCAAACTACAAAAAGCTCCTACCACGAACTTCTTATTCTTAATAGTACATCGCTACAAGCAGGAAATACGAACGCAGCAGACGAAACAATCGTATAGCACAGAGTAAAGATAAAAATTAGATAATTGATGTGTGTTGTGGTCCTTAACCCGTTTCATCATTATGAGAAATGAGCCGTATACTACAGCGGAACGATAGAAGAGGCGAAAATGAAGACAATAATAAAAAAATAAACTTGATGTAAAAGAATTTAGCAATACATAAGCTAATTTCGTTTTAAAACATAGATAAAGTAAATAACTCGTTTTCAGTACAACGCCTCTTGACATAAATAGACTAGAAATTCGATTAACGGAGTGGCCTTTTAAGTGACGACGTAGGCACTAACAAAGGCTATTATAAAAGCATATCGAAATGCTATAATTGTATCATACATTGAAAAGGACTCACGAATACATATCATTATTATTAATTGAACTATTTGAAAGCCAATACTAATTTTATCGATAAATTATTAGTATGTACACGGCCGGAGCGCGCCTTGCATGCGTAATCGATTCACGCTGAAATGGATTTTATTATTAAGGTCGGCGCACGTGGTGCTATAATATATAATGTTCTAGCAAGGCGTATAATATAATATGATATATTAGGCTTATGATATATTATAATTATAATATATTTTGTAACGGAACGCATACAAAGTTGTATTATTTTTATCTTTCTTAAGTCGTCAAAATAAATGAATAGATGTAGAAGGACATCATCTGCAGCTAATCCCTAGTAGGCAGAGCATACCTAGCTTCTCGCACCGTCTACGCGGCCGCCCGTAGTCGGCCAGAGCAGTCTAGGCAGACCAGTCGGGCTGTGTTAGAGTGCAGCGATATTATATTTCAGCGCAACATATTATTATATATTATGGCTCCGTTTGTGACGACTTATAATGTGCACCTTAAATCATAACCGCCGACATGGTTGTATTTTAGTAGTTGAATGTTTTGTCTCTTTCATACCGTTACCAAATGCATCATGTGGGAAGGAGAAGGATATATAGAATGTGTAAATAATTTATATACGGCGTGTTTGTTATTAGAATTTATTTAACATGATGGTACTTTGCAAATTGCTTTATTGTTAATCGTGTACATTGAGGAGTAACTTTAGAAAAGGTTGAGGTTTGAAAACCATTTATAAGTGGGCAAGGACCATACCGAGGTCCTCAATACATTGTCCAATGTTGTTTGTAGTTATGTGACGGAGATGGTGGGGTCGTCACTTAATATAAGTGGTGTTACGTGTCAGGATCCAAGGGCGTGCCCAAAAAACTTGTTATTGTAAAAATGTATAATGCTATTCATTCATTCATCATTCATCATCAGCCTATCTCAGTCCACTGCTGGACATAGGCCTATATATAGCTATAATATACTGTAAGAAAAACACTATAAACACTTATGTAGGTGTCTCCACACAAGGATTGCATTAGAACCGCAGGCCCACTGCACAATTGCATTAGCTATGCATGTTTTGTACGGTTACAATACCTGCATCGGTTTATTTAGAGGCTTTTACCGCCCGAACTCGTATTTTGCTATTATCATATAAACTAATCGCAAACTGGCTTATTATCTCGCGTGTTTAGAGAGTACGATTTATCTAGGTTTAAAATTGCAATATTTCTGTTTTCATTAAATAGTTTATACTTATGCTTATAAAATGTGCCGTTCCAGTAGTTCTCTTTATCGGTCCAAAGTATCAGTTTATTTAAGAGATGAGTGGGTCGGGGAATGACATCTGATAATCTTCTTATCGAAGTAGACGGCTGCATTTGGCTATGTTAGGTAATGTTTTCACTCGATTTGATAGATGTGATCCTCAAACGTCTTATCGCCATCTTCTACTTCTATCGACCCCCGCTAATCTGGTACATCATGAGAGACGAAGCGTCGGGGGTTATTTTAAATTATAATCAGTGTAGGTTCCGAAATCAACTCTGGAAGGTCAGAGACATTTGTCACTCGGTGCTCTCTGCCCACCTGGCGTGATGATGATAATAATAATAATATAAATGGAAACACGAAGTTTGTACTGTAAATGCATTATTGCCCACTTCGTTTTGTCGCAGCGCTGTGGGAGGAGCAGGAGGCGCCAGAGTACGACATCGACACGGAGGACGAGCGGTGGCTCAAGCAGCAGAGGCATCCCGAGCTCACAGGTAGCGCACGATACCATTATCTACTCGATGTCATTTATATTCTTTTTTATACCCGTACAAATTAGTTGGACTGTGCCTTGTTTAGCGGTTGGCCTCCGAATCATATGTTATTTGTAATTTTATTCAAATTCAAATTCAAATGTCATTTATTCAAAATTGATTCAATAGAACACTTTTTGCACGTCAAAATGAAACTACCGAAATGAACTATTGAAAAGATTTTATTGCGATTTAATTGAGAAAATATTTGAGTATAGTTTTCCATAGTAATAACGATAGATGTAGATGGTAGTAAGTGTAAGAAACACATGTATTAAAATGGAATTTAATTAAAAATTAGTATATATTTACATAGATGCGTCCCAACCATGTTGACACATCACGAATTGATATTATGTCGAGTACATTTGAGCGTTTATATATTATGTATTAGACTACGACCTTAACCATTCACATTGTGAGATAAGACTGTGGCTAATAATGGTAAGAAAAACAAGGGTTGATAGTATTGCACAACATTAACCAAGTCTGTGAATTAAATTGTAGACTTAAGTCCTATTAGTAAGTGAACTGATAGTGAATTTATAATCAGATTCGAGTCTTACTAAGGTTTATTAAGTCGTATTATTCGTATGTTATTTACGTGGAAAGATGGATAAATATAATAATTGCTATTTTGCTTAATGTAATATAATTAATGAGAAATCAATAGACAGTTTATTTATTAATTTTTTCATTCGTTTACATTTAAGCGGAGCAATACATATAACATAAGTTAGTTTAATAATTTTCGAATATGCATCCCCGTTACTGACCATCCGACGATTGTTGGAGTCGGCGTTCGGTGAACTCTTTGTATGTCCTCATGGCTGAACACCTGGCTGTACGATGTGTTACACTGGAAATGCTCAACAAGTGCACTGTGTAACATCCATTCTACCACTCGGGCAACATTTCAAAAATCCTCTAGAACATTCAATCGTAGCTAGTCATTGATCAGATCGTTGTTCTCTCCATTGCAGAGCTAAAGTTCGAACAGATGATGGATAAGCTGGAGAGGAGCTCGGGGCAAACGGTGGTGACGCTGAACGAGGCGAAGCTGCTGCTGGAGAGGAATGACGACCTGGTCATCGCTGTGTACGACTACTGGCTCAACAAGCGCCTGATCACTGTTAGTTTACTTACTTTATATACATACATTCCACTTGACTCCCAGCGCAAATTTTTGCCGTTTCGAACTTGACAAACACGTTCTTGCGGCAACACTGCAGCTGAACTGAAAATATTTTAACTTGTGATACAAAATTGAGGATGTTAACAGTTGAAAAGATTACTAATTTTAAATTGGGCAGTATTGATTTCGATAATGATCTCTCAAGTTAGACGCCATTGTCCACAGCAACATCCGTTGGTCCTATCCGTAAAAACGGAGAGCAGGCCCGGCCAGTCATCCAACAACCCGTACCTGGCGTTCCGACGGCGCACGGAGAAGATGCAGACCAGAAAGAACAGGTGAGAGCACGTCCAGGGAAATTGTTCCACATGTTCTCAACAAGAGGTATGTTCATAATACTTTATACGTTATTGTGTGCTTGGTTGGTTGGTCGTATTTTACTGATTGGTAGCCATTGAGTTTATTTAGATCTTACTTTGATAAAGTAATGATACCTTTTGATATAATTATGTAATTCCCTTTGGTATTAAAATCTTTTATTCAAATTATGTCTATTTTCTGGATAGACTGATAAAATAATAACCGATGTGTTATTGTCAAATAACAAAAAATTCTATTAAATATTTTTCGTTATCTGCGTATACCTGATAAATACTATTTGTGAAAAACTTCTTACAAGAACGAACGAGTACCGGAAGAGTTTGCGGCTTCTTCACTATCTTGGTTCGTGAAAAGTTTTTCTTCTCCCGAAATAATCCCAATGTGCGGCCGAACAATGTCCATAGATCTGTTCGATGCAAACTTTCCACCCTCACACAGGGCGAGCGAATCACAAAAAATCGCGTAATTATTCTTTGAGGCTTGTGGGATTCGTGAGCGGAATTAATATATTTTCCTACTGAGCCTACACATTATTGACGAATTTCACATATTACATGCCCCCTGTCATGTCTTGTTCCCCACCAGCTGCGTAGAGCGACGATATACATTAAGTACTTGGCAGTGGGTGGAAAATGAAGATCTGAAGATCGAATTCGAAAGGGAAGATAATGATAATTATGATGAATACGTTACCAACTGAACCATTTCCGAACAAATCATTCAGTATTATTTGATCATCATCAATTTTATAAATGATATATTTTTGTTCCAGGAAAAACGATGAGAGCTCCTACGAGAAGATGTTGAAGCTGCGCCGGGACCTGGCGCGCGCGCTCACGCTGCTGGAGCTGGTGGCGCGCCGCGAGAAGGCCAAGCGCGACCTGGTGCGCCTCACGCTGCTGCTCACCGACCGGCGGTACGTCGCCGGGGACTTCGCCAACCAGCTGCTGCCGGAGCTGCCGCCCAGGTGAGGCTTCCTTCGCTCTTAAGGTGTTCATTTTTAGCGCGAACGACATGTACCCAAAAATTACCGGGAACCATGTCAAAGTGTTGGTCAGTTTAGGGACTTGAAACTCGACGGGCCCGTACCGAATAGTTGTACCGGAGAAATAATAATTTCATCGAAGTGCAGAATACTATGGTACTATCAGAGTATTCACAGCTACGAGTTCAGCATACGGCACGACAGAGTATGAGAGCGTGTCCTGTACATGTCGCACGTCCGCTGTCCCGCAGGCCGCAGTACCCGGCCGTGGCGGTGGCGGCGCCGTTCCGCCGCGAGCCGTTCGCCGCGCAGCCGTACGCGCCGCGCGCGCCGCCCGCGCCGCTCGACCAGCCGCGACAGGTGCGCCGCCGCCATCCACCGCTACCGCCACCTCTGTCGCCACCTCTACCGCCACCTCTGTCGCCACCTCTACCGCCACCTCTGTCGCCACCTCTACCGCCACCTCTGTCGCCACCTCTGTCGCCACCTCTGCCGCCACCTCTGTCGCCACCTCTGTCGCCACCTCTACCGCCACCTCTGTCGCCACCTCTACCGCCACCTCTGTCGCCACCTCTACCATCACCTCTGTCGCCACCTCTACCACCACCTCTACCACCACCTCTACCACCACCTCTACCACCACCTCTACCACCGCCTCTACCACCGCCTCTACCACCACCTCTATCACCACCTCTACCACCACCTCTACCACCACCTCTACAACACCTCTACCACCTGTACCACCACCGATTCTACCACACGACCTCTTATTATTTATATTTGACTCTATAGTACTCTCTATTAGCCTTCAAATTTCAACGTCCGTGTTTTGTTGCATGCTACAATATTAGTAGCAATCACTTATTCTGATTTTTTTTTACTTCCTTAATCGTTCAAATCTCTTAAAGTGTTGTATTATCGTTTCCAGCGCGAAAAGCGACCTTACAAGCGACGGAAGCACAGGCACCACACCGTCGGACCCTCGCCGGGGCTCAGAGGTGAGCATTTCATTTTACTTTATACAACGCCACGTCTGTATTTCCCTGTATGACCTGATTAGCCGCTGCACCTGCAATCACTCCACACGATCGACCGTTCGATCTTGCGAAGATTATTGAGTAATATATTTAAATTGAGTTAATTGTCTTGACCTATACCCGTAAATGAAATTTCAGGATTTGAAAAAAAAAACATCAAAGATAATAAATACATTACAACAAATTATATTCGTTTATTCAATGCCACTATTATTGTTTTGATCACACCAAAGGTCTGCGCGGTAGACACGAAACACCCATTGTCAAATATTTTCATTCTATAGAGCTGTGACGTACGTCTACGACAATCATCGTTAATGTCGTTTATATAATACCTGTTTCCAGACACCGCAGTGGGCACGTCGTCCGAGGACGAAACGACCCGGACGGAGGGCCCGCCGCCGGACGACGGACCGTTCGCCTTCAGAAGAAAACCTGGCTGTTATTATGAAATGGTAAATGTTGCTACGGTTACATATATACAAAAAAATATATTATATCCTTAAAATGTATATGGAGTAATACATATTGATAAGTAATGATGATAGTAAGACACTATTGATGTTAAGATGCTTTATAAAATGTTTTCAGCCCACGTCAACTCTGTACGGTGATCCAGTGGATCCCGACAGTCCGAGCAAGGAGGATCTCTTTGAGCACGAGTTGGATATACGGTATAGGTGAGTGAGATAGCTTATGTACGAAATGTATAATGATATAATATGTATTGCATCATTTTCTTGATATTTAAAGTAGCTATATTAATTTTTAATCGGTGTCCGTCTCGACCTTGTGGCTAGATTTTCAATTGAACTTTTTATGAAGATTTAAGTCGGTCCTTAATAATATTCTCCTACAACTAACCGACGCCTCATGATCGATTTGGTATAAAGAATCTCCGATGCATCCGACTCTAGTTTGACCTTATATATGATTTAAAGAGTCCTACGATGCACACGATTCGAACGGGGAGGATGCGAGATATAAAGGAGAGGGTCGGTGTGCAGGTATACGCTGACGTCACTGAGCTGCCCGTTCGCGCGCTGCGTGGGGTTCGCGCGGCGGCGCGCGTGCCGCGGCGGGCGCGTGGCGCTGGACCGCCGCGCCACGCCGCTCGACGCGCTGTGGCGCGCGCTGCCCTTCGCGCCGCCGCACGCGCGCGCCACGCGCGCCATGCGCCTCGAGGAGGTACAAGCGCACCTACACACACACGCACGCACACACACGCACGCACACACACGCACACGAACGCACGCACTTCAAGTGCACATGTATTGAGAACTGATCAATCCGAGTAGTCGAAACTACTACTCGTTAGTCGTTCGGACGCTGACAAATGCTCGGATTGAATGAGGATTTGAATAGATTTTTTCATCTGTCATTAATTTTTACATATTTTTATAATACCTGACAGTAAGTAACGTTCCCGTTCACGTATGAACTGCTACGAGAATATAACTTTTCCAATATGCTACTTAATAAAATTATTAGAACGTGTACACAACGCGAACAATACATTGATCTTAGAATCTTAACGTACGCAATTTTTTTTTTTAAACTATTATTAAAAACTACTTGAGCATCACGCTCTAATATTGAAAAATCAAATTTTAGGTGGAATTGGAAACAAAACCACATCGAACACCCAAGGAGATGACGCGAGACTACCACACGGGAGGGAAGTACCCCTGGCGGCACGCGTTCAGGCGGCATCTGTCAAAAAATCCACACCTTTGGATCGACACAAGCGAGGCGGATGAGGGTAAGCTGGACGTCCTCGACATCAAAGCAGACGTCGATGACGTCAAATCGGACGTGAACTTCAAATTGGCAGGGAGCGATGTGCGGTTGGACCACAACGAGCCCAAACGGAGCCCAGGCGACTTTAAACTAAGCCCAGATGAACTCAAATTGAGCCCAGATGAGCTCAAACTAGCAACAGATGAACTCAGGCTGAGCCAGGACGAGCTCAAACTCAGCCAAGACGGGCTAAAATTAAGCCAGGATGAGCTGAAATTAAGTGGAACCCAAGCAAAACTTGGCGTAGCGGAACTAGGACTGGCTGTGAAATCTGAACCAGTGTTACTTGACAGTGATGAAGTAAAGCTTTCAGAAGAGAGCAATATGTTACCAAACGATATGTGCAGTGTTCAAAGTGATATTAGTGTTAGTGCAAGACTTATAGACAGTGTTGTGAGGGAGAACCTTGACAGGGTGATGAGGAAGAGGTCGTGGAGTGGCTGCAGTGACAGCAGCTATGACTCAGATGAAAGTCTCCATCCTGTCGAGCGGGAATTTGAGAATTTTTTTAATGAGGTTCAGAAGAAATGGTGAGTTACTGCTCTTATTTCTTAATAAAGGTTAATGTGGTCAGGTACCACTAATTATACATTTTACACCAACTTTGATATCTGTTGTTATTCATTAACTATCCATTTGAAAAAATTAAGTAATCGATAGTAAAGTATACTTACAGATAAATATTTGCCTTTTTATGTAAGTAGAATGTTAGGTATATTTATATTATTAACAACATTTTTGTTTCATTCAGAATTTTAGACACGGACATATTTTTCCAATGCCTCTCCATTTTCAATAACTTCCTTTGTGAATTAACTTGTATGAATATAACATATAAAAGTATATTTGCCTTCCATTATATATTATATTGACATTTGTACTTATATTGTGCAGGTTACATTTCCGGCCAAAAACTCCGCCTCCGTCTCCGCCCCGCGCCGAAGAACCGTCAGAAGACTTCTTCCCTCTGGATAACGACACTCCAATCTCCGTCGAACTACGATTAGACCCGCCCTCTGGGGTGTTAGACACATTCACCACGTCAGAGTTCACCCTAGGTGGACTGTTCGATAATAGTATAAACCCAGAGATCGATATCAGCGGGGGCAGTCTCGACATCAGCGGAGACGATTTAATGAATGATAACTTCACTGGGCTAACTGATGCACAAGTCGAAAGTATTCTGTCGGAAACGGATCTCAAGGCGCTGGCGGACGGCGACCAAGTCGAAGACAAGAAGATTGCGATAGGCGAGGACATTCTAGACGAATTAGCGAAGACCGTGGACGGGAAAGATTCTTTTTTATCACATGGCCAGGGCTCGGATGGGCGTGCCAGCTCTGGCCCGAGAAGGAGACGGTGGGAGGCGCGCGGCAGCAGCGCCGTGCGCGTCCTGGCCGTCCCGCGGGAACCCATTTACGTCGAAGCGGCGCCTGAGAGCGCCCCTGCGGACCCGCCGCCGCCGCCCGACGCGACGCCCAGGCCGCAACCCGCGCCCACCGAGCCCGCGCCCGTGCCCACCAGCAAGATCATCGTGGAGGAGGTCAACGAGGTGCTGCAGCTCAAGCCCGAGCGCAGGAAGGAGGACACCATCGAGGAGGTGCAGCTGGCACACGGCGTGCAGCTGAAGACGGTGCAGACCAAGCACTCGCCACTTAAGAAGCACATCATCACGTCGGCCGCGCACCGCCGCGACGCGCCGCCCGCGCACCTCGTGGCCGTCTCCGTCTCCGACACGCTCAAGGTGCGTCGCGCTCGCCCGTTGCTAAATTGTAGCCCATAGTTTAATGTCTAGCTAGCTGGAAATACAATAGTATTCTCATAATTTACAGGTGCGACTCCAAAATCAGGCGGTGGGCGCCGCGGCCAGTAGCCAGGGCACAGTGGTTGGCCTGCTGCAGAACGGTCCGCTGACCACAGTGATACCGTCTGTCGTGCAGCACGGTGCGCAAATACATACACCGGCTAAGCTCAGCGGTGGGTTCGCTGTCATCATTGTTATCGTTAACATGTGGCTTCTACTAAATGCTTAAGTTTTAATGATTAAGTAAACTCTCGTGTTTAAAAACTCTTGCACAGTTTCGTATACCTAATTTCCTAACTTGTAAATATTATAGAACTGTCTATTTATAGAACTTTAATTTAAAATAATCAGTAAATGTCCTCAGTAGGGGGTGGAAAATTATAAGCAAACATATTTATAATTATGATGGTATTATCACCTCTGTTTTAGTGGGTTCACCAACAGCGGCAAGTGTTTCGAGCGTAGTGACAGCGGGCGGCGCCACTGTTGTGTCAGCAGGCAACATGGCAAACATTGGAAGTGTAGCCAACATGGTTAGCGTACCTAACATGGCCAGCGTGGCTAACATCGCCAGCGTGGCCAACATAACTAGCGTGACCAATATTACGAACATGGCCAACGTTACAAATGCCACTCGTCGTGTTAGCGCACCGCTCGTACAACTAGCACCGGCATCGCTAACGCATAAACCATTACAATTACACCACCATCCGGTGGTGGTCACCCCGCAGCTACACCACGTACCACCGAACAAATTAAAAGTGTTACACGCTCACACGTTAACACATTCCCAAAGAGCTCAACTGCTGGCCCAAAACAGATCGATAGCACAGCTCTCCTCTGTAGTATCCCTGGCGGCTATCGGGGATAACAAACCACCGGCGGCTCTTCTTAAAACCGCCCCAGGCTCAGTGGCACAGTTCTTTGAAATCAAGGGCGGACAGCTAGGTAAAGGGCCCCACTTAGTCAACGTACTACGACAGCCGCCTCCAGTGAAAGCAACAGTAGCGAGATTGGATTTCAATGATGCAAAGAAACGTCAAGTTGTCCTCGACGGGTCGGCATTAAAAGGCAATATGGCGGCGACGACACGTCCACATCGGGTCAGCGTCAGCCTGGACGGCCGTCAGATCGTGCGAGCGGCCATGCCGGCCGTCCGGGCGCCGCACGTTCGGCATCAGATACAACTAAAAAATCGGACCGTACAAGTCGCAGCGCCCATACCGAGGAGTTCGTCGGATCCGTCGACATCTATCACAATAGCGCCGCCCAAGACCGCCTCCATCCCAAGTTCCGTGGTGGCAAATTTGCTGCAAAAGAATGTACAACTGCCCAAAGGGCAGAAGATAGCGATATCGGGTCCTGGCGGGCAGGCGCTGTCCGCGAATGTTCAAGCGATTGCGTTCACGACGGCGCAGTTGAAGGCAAGGCAGGGCCGCCTCATGTCGCAGCCGCGCCCCACGCCCGTTGCGTGAGTATCGTTTTACTTACTTTTCATTATAGATCAGTGATAAGTATTTCGTTTCTATTTTAAATGAAATTCTATTTGACATTTCTTTAGTAATCAGACCATCCTCTAATTTAAAAAATGTGGTCAAATTATATAGCAGACTTTTAATGACGGAGATAAAGAAGGGAGAAAAATTTTAATTTATATGCTCGTTGTATTTAGTCACACGGCATTTTCATAGAAACCATCCTTAAAGGGGAATTTGGAAATATATTTTTATTTAAGATACAACACAATTCTATATAAAATCTTTTGTATAGTTTTCCTTATCATGATAATTAAACATGTGGCAATAACTTCAATGTAATAGGAACAATAACATAGTTGCATTTGATTCACAGAGAGATAGTGGACGCGACGACAGCACCAGTGGCTACCTCCTCAAACTCCACGCCGGCACTCGCGGAGGCGGGCGACGAGACGGCGGTGCGGCGACGGACCGCCGACACGCTGCCCATGGAAGTCACGTGACGCCGCGACCACCCGCCACACGTACGTGACATAAACGATGATGCGGATGGCTTCGCCCTCACTAGTGACAATGACCGTGAAGTGAGTGACTACCCGCGCGACGCTAGTGACGGTTCCGACGTGCATAGTGAGAGCGGTGCGCCGAACAAAGATAACGGTAGATTTGAACCCGGCGACGGCCACACCGATGACAGTGAAATTGATTATCCGCGCAATGCAACTAGTAATGATGTCCATGATAGTGATAATGTGTATACTGATGGTAACAATCCGCCAAACAGCGACCGAGTGAGTACAAGTGAATACATTGTAGCCTTCGATGATATTTGTGTTAAAATGAAAACTTATTGCCACATATATGATACGTCTAATAGCGATGATAATTCTCGATTTGACAATGAAAGGGTCACACCATTTATCCAAAATGAAAAGATCTATACAAGTAAAAGTGTCGAGGGTCAGATAGTTGTTAATATCGAATTAAACAAAGCATGTACCGTAGAACCGAACAATTGTACGAGAGAAACAGTTATTAGTTACTGCGGTAGTTGTTCCATTGTGAATACTGTTAATTATACATCAAATATGCTAAGCAAAGGTATAAGTGTGAGCGAGATCCCTGATAATTCCAATGATGTTGATATTAAAGACGTTATCGATAATGGATCATGTAACTTAGGACATACTGATAATAGTATTAGTGAAAGTGTTATAATGTTTGCCAATAGTAGAATCAAAGCGAATTTCGATGATAGTTTTTACGAACCAATCAATACCATCGAAAAGAATCTAATGGATTTTCAAGCTGGTGACAGCAACAAAATTTCAGAGTTTTTCGTTGGTTCTAAACCTGATGAGTCTCAAGAGCCAAACAATAATAATAGTTTTTATGCTCATGCTAAAGTCAATGACAAAATTAATCAGATTGCACCCAACAAAAATATAAGCAAAAGTAAACAAAACATAGAATTAGTTAACAATACTCTTAGGTTAACATCTCCCGAACCTTCTCAAATTCTGAGCTTCAAAACTAAAGTCGACTCCCCTACGTACGTTATTAGCGACAACAATTGCCCTGATACTTACGTTAAAGCGAATACAGTTGTTAAGAAAGCGTCCAATGAAAACACAGGCGCCGTAGGAAACCGTAGAAGTGTCATTAGATCAGCATCTTCTAATGCTTCTAAATTAGCTGAAAAAAAGGATGTGATTACCATCATTAGCGACACCACTAATGACGAGAGTACTGGTGATTTGGCTGAAATGGACGAACACTTCGAAGGGGACACGGATGACAGTGATTTAGAAAGTAAAAAAACAATTAGGAAATTCGTAATGTTGGCATGTAAACGGCGGAAGCGACGGTCAAAGAAAAAGCTGAAAACCGCTTCTCCGTCGGCACGTGTCGTAAAAGAAATAAAAGCACCTGATATCGTAAAGGATGGGAAAGATATTTCTGGATCTAAAGCTGTAGACGAATCTGTTGTTAGTCATTTTATTCCAGAACTGCAAATAAATCTTGAAGGCCTTATGCCGTCGATCATAATATCACAAGGGGTTATTAAACATACAACTTCTTTTCAACTTGAAACTGTAAATAACGTTGAAGTTACAGCTCAAACTTCTAACCCGCCCGTAAATAAAGTGTCAGAACTTAAATTGGTTAAAGGCGTCAACAATTTTTATGAGGATTTTCATCATCTTTGTTGTACTGAAAATAATCATGGTCAAAGATGTGGACATGTACATGCACAAGGCAATAAGAATGAAGTTACATTTCCCCACAAAGCGATTATCAAAGATACTAGCTTAAGATCAATTATGAATAAAACACAGCCTCCAAACACGGATAATAGTGAAATATTAGTAGTCGATGATAAAAATATACAACATATTGAGACTATTGAAATCGATGATAATACTACACAAAGCAGCAGCAGTACTGACAAATGTGAAAAATTAATAAGTCAGACAAGACGTAAAAGAAAGTTATGTCTTCGACGTAAGAGTGATATTGATGTTAATGTCCAATCGGAAACTCAAAACCATACAAAAGAAAAACAAAAAAATATGTCGATTAATAATTCTAACTTAGAGACAATAAATATATGCGACACTGAATCCGACTCGGAAATAACAAACGCTAATAAACAAGATGTAATTACAGTTCCCATGCCCAAACCTATTATCAATAGGCAGAAAGTAATTAGAGGTAGGCGTAGAATTACCGGTCGTGACGTACTATCAAGGCACACTAAAGTCGTTGAAATTTCAAAACGCGTACATAATTCTTGCAATAGTAACCGTGACATCCATGTTATTGAGGTCGGAGATGATGATGAAACTACTAGCAATACTAATGTAAATAAGAAAACAATCTTAATTAATAATAAATTGTATACTAATAAGGGTACAAGTGAAAAAAACATCCGCGATCAAACGGCCAGTATAACCGATGAAAATAAAATACGAATCCACGTTTCAAACCGTTTGGAAATAGTAAACGAAAGTATTCAAAGTGCAAATATAAATGAATTACGAGATGACGTCTTTGATAAAAGTACATCTCAATCAAACTCGCAAGTGAAAGTTACAGCGGTAAACAATGCTGAAAATACTGTCCAAACAGATAATGTAAAAGAAGTATTAGCTGATACAGGTGGTTTCGTGATGGAAAAATTAAAAAGCACATATATAACATCGGCATCATCAGTAAAAACAGCACATTTGGAAGCACTAAATACAAGTAATACATCAGCATTGATACATACAGATGATTTTGTAAAGAGTGAAGTATTTAACTCTAATACAACGTCAGCATCGGTAAATACAGATGATTTTGTGATGGAAGAAGTAAATGGCAATAATACAGCATCAGTAAATGCAGACCTTTTTGTGACGGATGAAGTAAATACCAATAATGCCACATCAGCATCAGTAAATACAGTTGATTCTGTGATGGAAGAATTAAATAGTACTAATGCAACCTCAGAATCAGTAAATACAGTTGATTCTGTGATGGAAGAATTAAATAGTACTAATGCAACATCAGAATCAGTAAAATCAGCTGATTGTTTGATGGAAGAAGAAAATAGTACTAATGCAACATCAGAATCAGCAAAATCAGCTGATTCTTTGATGGAAGAAGAAAATAGCAATAACGCAACTTCAGTATCCGTAAATTCAGCTGATTTCGTGATGGAAAAACTAAATAGCACTAATGCGAAAACCGCATCAGTAAATACAAATGATTTTGTGATAGAAGAAATAAATAGCACTAATATAAAATCAAGGCCAGATAGTAACTCAGATATGACAACAGAGGATATAAGTAAGGATCTTAGTGAAAATAATATTCTACTAAATCTTAACAATAAGGGTTTGCTTCAAAACTTTGTTGGTAGCAGTAACACTGAGTTGGACATTGAACATAGTGTGAAGTTTTGTAAAAAGAGTGGTGATATAAGCGACAATTCTGACCCAGATTTAGACAGCCTCATTCAAGATCTCACGAAATTATGTAAACATAATGAAATTATAACTGCAAACGAAACCACTGAACTGGAACATTTGCTCATTGATTTTGTTCTCGATAACGATAGTAACAAATCAGCTGGAATGTATAATTCCGATGTTATTGATAAAAAGTTGAATGATAATGTTGTCCATGGACAGCCTCATTTCAGCCAAGTAAATAATCTTATACCTACACTGGAATATAATGATGATACAAATATCGTAAAACTACTCGACGATTACATCTTAACCAAAAAAACCGACGTGGAAAAAAAAAGTATTGAAAGCGATATAGAGAAGGAGTTCGATGACCTTGATTTTAATGGGGACAGTAACAGTATTAATGGTCTATTAAACTCCGAATCTGAAAAAGAATTTAGTTGTAATCATAACAGTGACGAGGAAGTCGCTGTGCAAGAAAACGTCACGTGTCATATCATCGATAATAGTCAAAGTGTTGTAGATGAAAGCGTACAACAGGTGAACGTTGTAAAGTATGATACAAGTATCTTTGAAGAGCAGCTGGATGACTGTAATATTGATAAAGAAACCACAAAAATGTTTATCGAGGAACATTGCAACGAATCTAGTTTTGAGAAACTCAAAAAATATATTGCCAGCTACCATAACAATATAATGTTCTCAGAAGGATATGATGACGAATCGTATAATGACACGCGACTCGATGGTTGTGTCGCTAACGATAACACTGATGCGGAAGGGAGCAGTTCTGAAATTAACATCGAGAATGAGTTTGTTGAATACATACTGAATGATGAAACGAGAGAAACTAGTGCACTTACATCATTGGGACATTATGGTTTCGATCTGGATGAGGATACTGATATTGTGAGGCAGGCAGATTCGAAATTAAATGAAGTAGATATTGACAAGGATAATAATAAATATAACAGTAACGAATATGTTGTCAGTGAAAACATTATTAAAGAGTTGTTCGATAATCTACAAAATGATGAAAATATAAATAAAATGTGTACTGAAAGTGTTATTGTTGATAATAGTTCCAGTAATAATGGCAACATCGATTCAGAGTATGTAATCGATGGTGAAATTCTCCAGAAGTATGTGGATTCTGTATTGATTAATAATGCGACATACCAAATAGTCCCTCCGCAATGTTTACTAGATGAAAAAGTCGATGATAGTATAAGCATATATCACAAACTAAAATCGAACGAAGTGCAGACTTCGACTGAGCCTATTACTGCTAAATCCGGTAATCGAACAATTACATACAGTAAAGAAATCTTGAACCAGGTAGTAAACAATTATGATAATCAGATTAATGTCAGCAAAAGGAGTTGCAATCCCATCACACAAGCATTAAGAGTTATCAATGAGGATACCGATGATGATAGTGTTGATGTTGTTGCATACGCGGATATAACTGGCACTGACGATGATTTTGACATGACATTTGATGAAAATTATTTTCAAAATAATATATTACGCAACGATGAATTAATCGAAACGGTTAGAAAAATAATTGCTGATAATCTGTACCAACCATACTTTAATGCAGAAATTGATGATTTTGATCATTCGATGAGAGTCGATAAGGATTGGATTAGTGACTGTAGTAAACATGATACAGATGAACATATGGTAATCGAAAATGATATGTGTGATGACATCAATGACCGTGAAAACGATTCAAGGAGAATGGAAATTGCCACCGTTAGTTATAAGGATAAACATAACGGGAACGAGTGTATTGATAAGACAATTGCAGTTATAAATAGAAAATACTGTAATACTGATTTTATCGCAAGCTTTAACAGCAAGTGTACGATGAGTAAACTGAGCTGTTCCGGTGATGGTGAAATTCATTTTAAAAATAATGACATTAGTGAACTTTCTGTAATTGCAACACTGAGAGTAATAAATACAAATGGTGTTGATGATGTACGTACGGAAAGTATTGCAACAGGTACAGCTAATCAAAATATTGAGCAGGGATTCGCCTTGGGCCTTTCCAGAAAAACCGTCGAAATGGAATTTGATAATGAGGAGTCGGGAGATTTGAGTACTAATCAACCTCAAAGTAATGTGATTGATACAAGTTGTAACAGGAAAAATCAGGACGCTGCAAAAATGGATCCGAAAGACATGTTGGATATAAATGATGTACTCAAATTAATCGATTTGCACACCCGGGGTGGAGATACATTAGGATGTGATGAAATCACTTCTGCTACCAGCACACTGAGAAAGAATAATACCAATTTGTTTGAGGAAGCGGATATTGACACCGAACTGAAAGACATGGATACGGTTGCCTCTGATAGTTTGAAGCCATCAAATATGGACGTGAGCAGACTGTGCTTCACCCCCGAACGCGGCGTGCTCAACACGGTGCCGCCCCCTGTCGTGGTTTTCTAGCAGCTGCCCCCTCAACCGCCCGCGGACTGAATGCCCTCGGCCGAGATCACCTACCGTGCTAAATATCTGTAATCTACTTGGCTTATTCTTCCACTATTACTGAGTCCGCGACTATTTTAAAGCATCATCACATACAACTTCTTATCTAAACGTTATTTACTTCAATATCATTGGGAGATGCGTTAATAGTATTGTAGATTTCTTTTATTTCGTACGAATAAACCAATCGTGGGTCGGTTTTGTTAGATACCATTGGCGCATCAGGCACTCCAACTTGGTAGTACTCAACGTAACCAGACCGTTAACCTTACATAGAACTTGGATTTTTTGCAGGTCACATACACATATATGCTACAGAACCAAGTACAGAAACAAATATAGCTACGAAAGTTTCACGCTCGTCAAAAGTATATTGAATCTAAGAAAAATTCTCCAAAAAGATCCTATTTTGTATATACATTCATCGTGGACACAGTTCTAGTACTTTTCTTCGCTTAAATGTATTAGAGTGGTGTATATATTGTTAAAATGTTATGAACTATTGTTGCCTATTAGTCGTTGTAGATGCTTGGATGTTGTACTTAAATAGAGAGTTATTGTTTCCATTTTTTCCAACCAATTCGGGTAGAGAGGGGCAACCCATTAAACTTTCATGTACAGAAAAACGCTCTGAACATATTTCGAGACGCGCGCTCATCGGTACTACCTTTTAAAAAAAATTGAATATTTTTTAAATGTTGAATTATTATAGAAGAATAATCGTATACCTACCCGTAGTGCTACAAATAAATAAAAAATAAAAGCGTTCCTTACTTCCCCACCTGTTGCAATGTACAGACGTGCACGTAAACTTCTCTCTGGCCTCCGGTCACTCGACAGTAAATGTTGATGACGGAATATATGCGTGTTATATTTATTCTCTAATCTCGGTGGGCGTCTCCGACGATGCCGCGTGTGCGATGTTGAGTTGCCGCGGTCTAAACGGACCGTGTTGTTTGTGCGTATCGTGGTAATGTCCTGTATATCGCAGGTAGCGTCGTAAGTAGACTATGTATCTGTGTATATTAAATGTAACTATTGCACGACTGTCGATGTAACTACACAACAGAACAGATCTGTTTAAATTGCTATATATTAGTATTGGTACAACTGAGAACAAAAACGCGAAGGATTCATCAATACATGACTACTTGTATTCGCATAGACGCTTTCATACCATTTTGTAGCTTTGTCAATCACGATTTGAAAGTTTAAAAAAACCTAAACATGTGTACTCCAACCGATTGACATTAAACACAATAGTTCTGTTGGTGAGGCCCTTGTATTTTTAATTTATCAATTTCACGTTGGAGCTTGGCAACATTGGTGTTATACATTAAAAAATTCGTTTTTACAAACATGGAAAATGATTTGTTATAAAATAACTGGATGTGACACTGGCGCTTATGACACTGTGTGCGCACTCGGAGAAGATGTCGCTTCTCGTACAGGTCGTGGTTACTTTGACATAGTTATGTAGAGTACGCAACAATGCTAGGAAAATTTGTATATCTACTTTTTGTACCTATTTTTTTATTGTTAAGAAGTTCTGTTTAAATCCTCTAATGCGACCAAGTCTTTTCCTTTTACCTTGTCCGAAACGAGTAACTTTTTCTTGATCACTGTAAATGATATTCACTTCCAAAAATATCGGTGTCGGTTTAAACAGGGCTACTTAATCTGTAATGAAACCTAATAGTTACCATTCTCTATATGTCTAACATAGTATATATTATATACTTTATACATATCTTACTTATGTTATACTCTGTCACGGTAAGGCGCCCCAAATGTAAAATTTGCCATACCACACTAATAGTACCAAATTTCACGCCGTGTTAGAAGACACGTTCAACTGTGTCGGTGAATAATATTAACTGATTATGGCCATATTTCATTTTTACTGTGACGGAGTGACTGTAGACCTATTTTTAATTTTATTAGTTAATTTATTGTTGTAAACCAGGCATTATACGACAAACTATAAAATGTAAGTATATAAGTTTTATTCTGTACACTAGACGACAGGAAATGTTAAATAATGGGGTCTCATTATCATTTTGGATTTTTTATTTTCTCACATATATCCCTGAAAACTAACATTTTCTTCCCTTGTTCATGTCGTATGGTTAAAGTTCACAATGACTTGAGAAGTCAGATTTCGGAATATACATTGAATTTGTCAACGTTCTCTGATAAAGTTCAGTCTAGTTCAACAATACCTGGAATCAAAGGTTTGACAACAAAGAAATATTGTAATTGTTTAAACTTAAATGATTATTTGCAAAAAAATACTACCGTCACTTGCAATGTGAAATTATACAGTGTTACCAAAATCTTGTGACAATTGATTTTATCCCGTTTAAACAAAGATATTCTGGATAGTAATTATGCACATAAATATAACATTAATGGAACTAATAATATTCAGATATAAATCGCAAACCTAATAAGAAAAACAATTGATTTTAACATGTATAGTTAATTCACATTTAATCGGTTGTCTAAATGTTGATGATTCCAATGATGTTCTGATTGTAACACATATTGTAATATTGGGATTTAAAATAGTGTAGGATTGCAAGTGTGTGCGTTGCAACCAACACTGATGCTGCGGCCACTGACTATGTAAGAAACTTATTGTTTGGGGAAAGGAAATTACCTCTTATGTAGTCGTGGTAGAGTCGAAATTTATCTTACAATTCGCCATTCGATGTGTGGTAGCGTTAATATCCAAAATATGTAATATTATAATTAATTATTATCCATATAATTTAGTGTTATAAATACATGCTTCATTTTAAATAATTTATGTGGCTGTGACATAGTTAATACATGCGGAACCTGCATACTTTTCCATGCTAATGCCAGCCTCCTGTTTATTTTAATTTTTGTACAATATATATCGCCTACTTAATGTCACGTTTAATGTTCGTCGTATATGTTCAATGGGATTCTATGTATAACTTGACGTATGTCCGTACAACTGTATACATATACATCTAAATGTTACGAACAAACAAGGATACAATCTCGAATAATTCTCTTTAGATTGTTAATCATTGTAATTATTGTCATACATATACATATGTTATCCGCGTATTTTACTAGTAATAAAAAAAGTGTATTATTCTTTTTATTATTATTATTCGGGAATTGTATAATTG
>DWEE01000124.1:0-21796 GCA_018245755.1 Parelbella macleannani | reverse complement strand
TACCCATTTTCCATGTCATTCATAAGAGCAAACTCGACAGCCTTTGCACATGTTCTGCATAATTATGTTTTTAATTGTACAGGCACGGGATCAGGATGTAGGACCCAAGTATTTCTTGCTATGACATCATATAGAAGTATCTGGTATTAGTTTTTCAGTGTATTTGGAAAAACATTTTACACGTGTATTCAGACTGAGATTTTACCAGAATATAAGATAAAAGGTGGATCAATTTTGGTGTTAAAATGTTGTCGGCCACATAACTTGTTATGTATTAGAACCTAATAGGTCAAATACTGGATGACGGAGTAATCAGGAGTCTTTATGTGTCTATAACGTAGGTAATTTATCATTATGCTGATCTCTCAAACGTGGCAATTCCCTCATAGCTGTAAGTTATGCGTTCGCGATTCCTTTGACTAAAGTGGATTCGGATTGCGGGTGCGACAGGTGGAGGAATTGGGTCGTGCATTGGTCGAATCGTTGATATCGACGCACGAACTAATGGCGGTGAGCGACATCTTGAGAGGCTCGGAGAGCGCCGCAGACGACTTGAGCCAGCTACTATTACGCGCGACCCTGTGTCGGTTGCTGGGCACGGAAATGCTGTGGGATGCAGGTGCACTGGGTGTAACAGAGCTGGAAGAGGCGCTGGTGGGGCACTGGGTGACATTGGACGCAGCGGCACAGTTGGCGGGGGCACGGCTGGCCGGCCGCGTGCTGGCGGGCGCGGCAGCGCGGGGCGTAGCGGGCACGCAGGAGACGGCGCAGCGGCTGGCAGCTCTGGCGCAAGTGCCGCCCCCCGACCGTCAGCAACGTTCCGAGTACATTAAGGTAAACATACAACTGGTTGAAAGGTAAACAGGGTAAAAGTCCGTCATCGATATCTACCCTGAGAACAGGGCGCAAGAAACTTAGGAAAGACTTATATCGAAGTTTTAACTGTTCCAAGCTGATTTTGCTGTCTATTTAATGTCACTGTTAAATTGGCCTTTTAAATGACACCGTCTTTCGTCGGTCGAAACGAAACGCCTGCCGAAATTAATAACTTTATTTTTCAGTTGAAGAGCAACGGTTCTGGAATACAAAGACACGTTCCAATAATTGTATCACAATTCTTAGTGAACCTATGTGTCTGAACTGTTACTTTTGAATTCCTTATTTACTCTTAAAAATATTATATACATATTATCATAAATATTTATATGGCTTTTATTATTTATGTAGTTATGGGTTTCATTATGTATGTAGTAAGCTGTGATTTGAGTAGTTTTAAAAATTTGCAGCAATGAAACGGGAAATACCTACCAAGTAAATATCATAAACATTTAGTAATACAATTGCCAAAAGAAATTAATACCCAGCGACTGGGACCTTAAATTTTACGAATATTATAAAGAATATTATATCATATTATTGTGGAAACAAATGTACTAAGACATAAATATTATTGTCTTGACATTTTTTTGTATTAACTCTAGAAGCCTTATCAATTTGGGACGTATACAAAACCTTAATATACATCTCAGAGGCGTATACATATAAATAACAATCTGTAAGCAAAATAGCCGTATTTTACAAATCGTAAGTATTTAGCGGAAATGTAAATTAGAAATGTAAACTGAAAATAAAACAACACTGTTGTGAATTATAGATATAATCACGGTTATTTATTACAACAAAAAAACAATATGCATAAATTAGACAAAAAAAATTCAACTTTTTCAAAATCAACTGAAACATATTTTTTTTTAGGAAAATTCTTTTTTTTTAGGCTAATTGGTTATTCTCAGAGCAAACATTAAAACGAATCGGACTTTAGGACTTTAAAAGACTAGCTAAACTTTAAGAGCAGTCTACAAATAACAACTTTGTGCTCGCCACACATAGTTTTTTTTTCCCATTTATCACACTAATTTTGACATTCTCCTTTTTTATAGAAGCAAAAGGCGCAGTATTTAGGTTTTTTTGCTCGGGTTCATTTTCTCGATTTTCATTATTTTAATCAGTAGGTCACGGCTTATACATATTTTCTCGTAAAGATCTTTTCAGTGTAGGAGGGAATGATACTCATAACATTCTAAAGACAGTTTGCCATGGGTAGCACAGACTGCTACTAGGAATTTCAAATCAGACAACCCACAAACACTACATATTTACACATAATTATATAAACGTAAAATCACGCCTACAATCCCCGAAGACCCAGGCAGAGAAGTGTAGTACACTCCCTCGATCTACCAGTTACGTTTAAGTCCCATGTAATATTGGTGGTGGTGAGCCTATTGCTATATGCACAATTGCAGACTTGGAGTCACTAATAAAAATTCTAAATTAGAAAAATCCAATAGCGCCAGACACGAGATTTGAACCCAGGACCTCCCGATCGGCAGTCGCGCTTGCAACCACTCAATCAACTAGGCAGTCTCATATAAATTGCGTCAAAATCGCTGTTCATATTTCAGGTGGCCGTGACACTGACCCAACTGGAGATGCTGTTCAGATAGTGATAAAATCAAAGTGAAATGAAGTTAATGAAATAACGCCATAATATATTATTATTGTACATACATTTATTGAGTAAATTTGTTACAAAAGTCACTTACCTAGTTTTTTTATTACTGTAGTCTTATTAACACTGATCACTTCGATTTGTAGAACTAAGTTCCATTAAATGCAGTGTTACCTAATATTGAAAGAAACTCTTATTCAATAGCACGAGTACTTAGGTATTTTAAATGTCTCTACATAACAATGAGCACAGTGGATTCAGATCTCAAATCAGATCGTTTATTTTACGCCGCAATATTCAGTCTTTATAATTTTTTAACATCTATGCAGTATCTATCATTTATCTTCTTCACTCCTATTATTTCTACGCGCTTTACACCAACTATTCGTCCAGTCTCTGGTAACAACATCGTAATAGTAATTATATTTAATATACAATAATCAATTCGCCATACACATCGCCTTGTCATTAAGTCCCACTGAAACCTTTTATCAGAACTCGTTTAAACCGCTCCGCTATGTTGGCAAATTACAAGCTATGTAGTTTTGTTTCATATTCAATTCACTCCCTATACAAATCGTCCAAGCATTAAATGGAATTTTAAATAGCTTATAACCTGCGTTGAAAGAAAATTTTAAAGCATCATGTACTTTACAATAACACAGACAAGATCGCACAGTGTAAAACTCAAAACAAACTGCAATGCACAAACTGTTTACATATTGTGTGGTGTGGTGGGGGTAAGTCAGGCGAGGTCGAGCGGAGCGTCGAGCGCGACGCCGAGGCGCGCGACGGGCAGCGCCAGCGCGGCGCCGCACAGCGGTCGCGCATACGCGCCGCGGCACTCCCACCTAAGACACCCCCACCGATACACAGCTGTATTATTTATAACTTTTCAGTTTTCTTCAAAACGTAAAACGCTGCAAACGCTACCGTAATAAAATCCAGGCGATCTGCGATCGATCCCGATTATTGGAAGAGACCGCTGTGAATTCGGCCTTCGATTTCCATTCTAATAACGTGTAACTATACTTAATTACGCGTGTTATTAGAATGTGGTAGGTGCTCTACGATTTTGTCTCCGTTGTTTATTAATAAAATATTGTGTGTTTCAAAGTAGATACAAATGGATACAAATGAATACAAATAAATTGAATTCAACGTCATATCAATACACACCATTATCCGAAAATTCAATATTCATATATGACAAATCGGTATCTAACGAACGAGACATATCTGAACAGCATTACAGGAAAGGAATTAAATTCCCTATGACACTCATTAATGAGTTCATCCCCAAACCGCATGCTCAACTTGGGGAATATGGCCTAAACTCCTCAGAGAAAACCTATGCAACCTAACCTATGCAATAGACCTAAACAAGCTAATAATGAGTTTACGAAAGGTAATTTTATGTCGGATCACCTTTAACAAGCGCACTACTTCATGGTAGTAACTTATAAGAGTGTAAATGGTACCCAGCCTGGTGCAGGAGGGCGCGCGCGGCGGGCTGTAGATGCGATGTGGCGGCGTCGAGTGCGCGCAGACCCGCCGCACGCGCCTCGCGCCGCGCCGCCGCCTCCAGCGCACGCCCCGCGCCGCGTCGCCGCCACCTACGCACGTCAACATATGATACGGATAAACTCGGACGCACACTATACTTGCCATAAGCGAAGCGTGCTCATTGAATTTATTAATCTTCGCCACGTTTAACAACAAAAAAGTAAAGTAAAAAAAGTTTAATATGCAAAGTCAAACAATTTTGGAATGAACTTAAACGAGTTTATAAATGTTTTAAACACGAAAAGTTCACTTCTATCATTAAATAAAATAGTAATGAATAAAAATGGGTACTGACTCAGGATGCACAGCCAGCGCGTGCAGCCAGCCCGCCGCATATGCGCCGCGCCGCGCCGACACGCTCACCGTCCCCACCACCTGCTTATACACGCGCTTTTTTAGAGCATACAAATTATAAAAGTTTATTCAAAATTGATTCAAAAATAATGAAATCAGGTCCTTTAATGACTAAATAGTCCTAAATTTAACTAGCCTCAGGAGGCTCAGTATGTATATTATTTACATCTGTTAGCGTATTTCTATGAGGATAAATACGTGCCTGAGAGTATTGTGACTTTAGATCTTCGGCGTCAGCAGACGTGGCCAGGCGCACACGCACACGGGCGGGCACGTTCGCCCGCAACGGCCCACGTGCCTCCGCTACAAGACCGAACACTTCTTTGTTGATCTTCTGCAATGTCGATAGCAATGTGGCATATACATATATTAAACGATGCTTTCTAATTACCTGCTTTATAGTTTAATTATATATATATTTCTTTAATATAAAATTTCCAAATGACATGTTTTAATCGCCACAATACTTCCCATATAAGTTACCGTTATATTGGTATCATTAAACGTATCACTATAATTGTGTAACTTTACATAGTGATTCATAAGGTGACGCAATGAATTGCAGTGTCTTGCAGTTTATCAGTTTCGAATACACTCAAAACCTATCATTGATAATTCAAGTGTATTTATTACATTTATGTTTATTTATGCTGATTCATATGATCAAAATATGAATGAATATGATGACTTACTTGTCATAATGTTATTGGGGAAATCAATAAAATCCAACAATACATCAAAGGCACAGTTTTCACACTGATATTTCAGTCAGTACTAATAAAATATGTATATAATAAATAGGTATTAATAGTGTTCAATTATGAAGTTCTTTTCACCTTCATTGAGAGTTTAATGGTCAAGAATGTTAACAAATATTAAGTCTGGCCTTTATGGAAAAAAGGGAAATACTTCACCTCACAGACTAGACTGCTCTTCTCATTCTAAAATGCTCTGTTTCCAAGAATGGAATGATAAAAGGGGTGTTGATGATGCAATCACCTACTCGATTTAAGTCAAGCTAAATCGACATGGACAAACAGGTCACCATGTATGATATACAATAGTGTTAGAGACCAACGATACGAGTGGACGGGGAAATCCCTTGTTAGAGACAACGATACGAGTATACAGGGAACTCCCTATACGCCGGTGCAGAACATTGGAAGGGCCCTTTTTGTTTTTCGTGTTCCGTGGGCGGGCAGTGCGGGATTAGCTCTGTTAGGAGTTAGGCGGTAACTCGTCTCGTTTGCCCAGTTTAATAGTGTTTAGAACGCTGGCTAATTTGTAAAACGTTAATACAATGTGATCTCAGTGTACTCGCGGTTTCTCTTTATACGGTTACTCACACACTCGCACCCACTAATTTACGAAAGTTTAAATAACACCGCCGATCCGACGTTTTATATCTAAAAGTAGATATAACATGTTTCCAGTGTGAGACATATCTCTCATGTGTGGCCCACTGCAGTTGTCAGTTTGATTGGTTCCAGAATGGATTTATTTGCTATGTTAATAAAAAAAAATTAACTAGAATTTGTTGTATGTTCACACTCAACAGTGTTAATCTAAAATAATTATTCATGTGTTGCATTTAACATTCACTATGAATTTCATTGAACTGAAAAAATTATGACACAACTAGTATGTCTAGCTACAGTTATCAATTGAGATACCGACCTGTGCCTGCTCAGCAGCGAGGGCATATCCAGCAACCAGTACAATGAGCAGAACGAGCACAGCAGCAGTTGGCAGTATGGCTATCACACCCACCGCTGATACACCACAGAAAATGAACAGTACCGCTCCTCCCAGTACACAGCACTCAAGTGTTAACTGAAATACACCACACCTGATATGAATTCATCACTTGAATAAAACCAGTCTATACTAACATACTATATTAGTGTATTTGGAAATTATTTAACAAGTCTTTGATCCAAGAAAACTAGGATTGACACATCACAATATCTTTCATGTAATCTAAAACGATAGAAAACTGCAATTACTTGTAACCTTATGTTATTCAGATTAATGCAACCTTATTGAACATGCTATGTCTATTCCTAATCTAGAAGCTCATCAAATATTGATGTTTCAAAATAAAGTGTGTGAGAATAGAGTATATCCTACAAATACTATAAAACGAGAACTAAGTTTTGTCAATAGATTACTATAATCCGATATAAAAATATTATTTTCCTGTTAGCAATTGTTTTATTTAAAGTCAACAAAGAAAGATGCAATCACAGTGATTTAACAAATTAAAAAAAATAGATAAATGGAAGTGTATTAAGCTCCTGTCTATCCCTTCAGAGATTACAGGTGTGATGTTACATGTTAGAATATTTAAATCTATCCAAATCTGTAGAGAGCCTGCCTGCGGTATGGTATAGAGTGGGTGGAGTGCAACGAAACAATTGTGTATCTTTAAACAGTTAACATGTAAGTATTGTATATGAGATATATCTGACGATATTTCAAGTTATTTTATTGCATCTGATGTATCTGACAATAACATAGTATTACATTAGTGTTTTGGATGACAGAATATTGCATACAGTTTGTAAACCACACGATGGCTCTCTGCTAAGATGCGAGAGTTATAGCACGAACATAGTTGTTATGTACTTCCTGAAAGAAGAAAAAGAAGAACGTGTCCCATAGAGGCGCCGCAAAGCAAAGACGCACTAGATCAGCGCGTCGCGCTGCGTCGTCCGCGCGGGCTCTTCTCACCACTAGTTCCACTTCACCATCCATTGCCGCGCAAGATCACCCTATAAAATCCCCTAGGACCGCACTGTTATGATTAAAATAATAAAATAATACTGTATGCTATGTAACATTAGAAATTGGAAGTAGATAATATCAAAGAACCGTTTTTATTTTGTTTACAGTCAGAGGCGTCACAACGACTACACGTCTTTGTCAACGCAAATATAGTTTTTAAATTTTTTTAAAAATAAGTACTAAAGACACATGTATGTACAGCCAATGTATTCAAAATATTATACATGATTATCATAATCTCTAATTTTAAAGGTTATTCGGTATTACACATTACTGCAATCCCCTTAAATTTTGATTCTTTTACTGTGAAATCATATCCCCGAAAAATAAGTTATTTATGAACCAGAACGTGTTTTTTGGACATCTGAATTTCGATAATGTTAGTTATGTCAAAAACAAGATTTGATTTACAATCAAGAACAGCCTGTTTTGTATTAATTCGCATATGGCCAGCGTAGCAAAAATATGGTTTTACCCTTTTCGTTGTAGGAGGAGATTTGTGACTAACGTGATTGAAATAATAAAAAAGTTACTAAGAAACGAAGACCAGAAATGACTGTAAAGCTTTATTATGGGCATTAAATGTATGTGGACGTAAAAACGTCAATATCATTTAATTGAACACGTACATGATTATAATGGACCAAATATTGATGATAAATATGTGCTTTAAGCATAAAGTATTAATTTCGTATAAGTTGAAAATGAAACAAAATTAATTTGCTTATCGTTCATTTATTCAAATTGGTTTAGTAACACGTTTTCTTGCATCTATACTTAGAAATACATTCAAGTATTACCTTACTCTTATTTTATTTATTTAAAAAAATATGTCTAAATAATTGATGAATAGATTGTTCTTGTATTCATAGCTACCACAATCACACTTCGAATTGTTCGTTGATATATTCTTATTTGATTTATATGACTAGCAACATGAGGAAATTAATAACCTTACGATGGTACGTTCTTGTACGATTACATCACAAAATATTTAAATAAGTTATGTTATGTACAATATCTTGTATATACATTGCAAAGTCTTTGTCTAGCGCGTTTCCGAACCTCTCATGTGACAATTAGAACTAACAATACTATTAAAAACCCGGAGACCAGGCAGATAATGACTCCCATTTTTTTCTGAAAATAAAAAAGTGAGTTATAAATCAGTTACTTGAAACATAATGCTTGGTTATATCTATACTGCTAGATTATTTTAGTGTCGTTGATCATAAAGGTCATACGTCATCTCATCATAATATGCAATTGTAACATGACAAATAATCGGCAATTTATAAATATTAAACATGTTTAAAAGCTAAGGTCTTCAATACTACATCAATAATGTGAAATATAAACAAGGGCAGTGTAAGGCGAGGAATCCAATATTGTACCATAAGATACCAAGTCAACCCCACCTGCCCGTTATACACCCTGCGATGCACCCTGCGTGGCTCGAGGCTCTAACTACTGGCTAATCACAGCATTGCACGGTCTACCTTGGCATAAGGTCATAAGGAAGTAGGTACCTCGTACAGGTCCGAAACTAGTAGGACCCGAAAAACGTACGTGAGTTAAGCCGGTAAATATATAATCATATATACATATACGTAAAAGGATGTTACAAATAAACCTTTTTAGCTTTACGGCGGCTGACTGTCCCCTTAAGCAGCTCCTGGCCGCCGCTTTCTACATGTTCCGTGGCCTGCAGCGCGTAGTACTCTACGCTGTCAATCTGGTCTTGCTGTGAACATAAATAATTTTTTTTTACTATTTTTTATACTTTTTTTTTACTTTATACAAATATAGATTTTTCAAAATATCTAGATAGGTATTAGTTTAATAAGCAGTAAGAGTGTCAGTACTTGCGAGGCGACCAGGTGCGCTAGCTGCTGGAAGAGCGCGCGCACTTCTACCAGCGCCTGTTCCACGCGCGCCAGCTCCTCGCGCCGCGCCTCTGTGTCCCGAAGCGCACGCCGCGCCTCCGCAGTCTCCGCGCGCACCTGCCCCACACACATCATTCTACACTAGCTACCTACGTCTTCACGGTCATCTTCTCAATAATACAGTTCTTATGCTCTTCCAATTATTGGGCTTAAAGGTATTTTCTTTTACTTACTGGTATACAATAAACAAAATTTGTCGGTGATTTGTGTGGTTAGCTTTTGGAATTATTTTATTGAAACAAAACTGAAAGTATACCACTTACATTGTCGACGAATAGAGCGATGTTGTTTGAATCGAGCAATCGTTCACACTCCTCCTCAGACAAGGAAAGGTTCGCTGCGAAAGATGTTTTGTAATAAATAAAGATAGTGAAATTGAACGTGTGAGTATCGTTGAAATGCAGAGTAATAATGCAAGTAACGGAAGATCGATCAGTTAGCGCCGTTAGCGCTGTCGGCCGCGTGCTGTGTCGGCGGAGCCTGCGCCGGCGCACGAACACCGTTCATTGACTTCTGGCGTCTACGAACAATACCTACACCTTTTTAATATTTCAGCAAAATGCGATTATGTATATGCACTGTATCTTGTACTTACTTCATCTGCAATAAATTTATAGTATTGTTAGTGGGAAGTAATTGACAACGTATAGATGAGGTAAGCAAATCGTTCGATTTTGTAAATTAGTGAACGAGAAGAACAGGTTAGTGGCCGGCCCGGTTTCAGTAATTAGCAGTGCAGGAGCCGCGAACTGAATCTCGGGTGAATTTCGGGTGTATTGAACCTTGCTCCATATCGGTGAACAGAAGTAAAAACTGTTAAAACAAACATCGCACAAAGTGCCTAATGCAGCACATATTTATGGTCTTTTATTTCACGTCACTCTTATGCCGCTGCAGTTGGCTCATATTATATCATAAGATTAACTAAGTACTGAAAGATGTTTTTATTCGTTGTAGGTACGTGTTAGGTCACATAAAAAGATTTATTAAGCATCTGCCAATACATTTCAGCACGCACATCTTTCTTAAAAATCGGAGGGTATTCGTAACTGGTAGATATAAATAATCGTGGTACTGGTAGATATAAATAATCATATATTAAATGATCATGATCATATGACTATTTCACGTCCACTTAAATTTCGTTAGGTACACATCTTATGAAGTTTTTCAAATTTATTATTAGATACTTGGATATTTGACACAACAACAGTGAATATTTAAAGTCGTCAAGAGCGCTTCGTGGGAGATGCCACCAGGGTAAACTTGTGTAGTGGTATATTAAGTGCTCACTGAGACGCATTTGGTCTTGCAACAGGCGCATGTGGTCGTCGCGCACGAGCTGCAGCGCGCGCTGGTGGTCGGCCAGCGCGTCGGCGTAGTGGCGGCGCAGCGCGGCGCTCTGCAGGCGCGCGATGCGCGGCGGCGCGCCGGCTTGCCCCGCCGCGGCGCGCGCGCGCTGCTCCAGCTGCCGCAGCGCGCCGCTCGCCTTCAGCGCCGTGCCGCCCCACCGCGTCGCCGCCGCATCCAGCTGCTCCTGCAGCTCTGACACATCGTTATCTCACCAGTTCGCCGTCACGCGACCCTCTCCACTACGCCACATCGAAGGAGTTTCTAGTAACATAAAATATGGCTGTTGATATTTAGCTAACTTAAGTTTGTAATACAACTGTGATTATATTTATATGCAAAAGAATATGTATATTTTTATTTAATATACATGATGCTTGAAAATATGACACCCACTTAGCATTGTCTTAGGGCATTGTGCCATTTCAATAATCACAAAAGTAATTTAAGCCTAATGTTTGGCGTATTGGACCTGCACACGGTTTTTTAAGCGGACAACGCCGGTTTTTATCATAATAGTGCAGTGTATGGTTCCTGACCACACTATTTCTACGACAGTGTTTAGTTAGGATTCGTAGGATTCGTAACGAAACTATTCGGCAGAGAGTTAACTAGATTTTCATAAGTCAATGGCGTTAGCAAGTTAACATAAAGAGTTCGGATTGGATATCGCTTTTGCCCAAATTATCAAATATGCATAAGGCTGCAGACAGAAATTAGATTCATCTACATACATATGTTCTGCAGACAGAAATTAGATTCATCTACATACATATGTTCTGTAGCAGATTGAGATAGTGTAACGATTATGATAATGATAATAGTGATGATAATGATGATGATGATGGTACATACGTCTGTTGGTGTGAAATGTGGGATCGGAGTGTAACCGTCGCATCAGCTGCGTTGCGAGGTTCAGGTCGTGGATCCAGTCTCGGATCTGCTCCACCTAAAATTTATTTGTACTTTGAAGTAACATAAATCCCTGTTCTACAAACAAGATTAGGTACGTGTCAGTTTTATTATCGCTCGGGTATGAAATCATTAATTTATCCATAACAGAAGAATGCTCTAGTTGTAAACGAGACGTATGCTATGAAGTCACGTTTCACAATACGAGTTAGTTCCAGCACATAAGCAGTTTCCGGGACGTGAGACAAGGCGTGAATAACCGCAATAATCCGTACAATCTGTGCGCTTGTCGCGGCGTGATCTCACCGCCCGTCGGCCTTTGCAGGACGAGCAGTAACGTCTGACACTCACCTAAATAAGCCATCTCGTTTACATTCAGCCGAACCTCGAATCATTCAAGGACACAGACGTTAAAGTACATATCGGTTAATGTAAGCAAGGACATCACGATAAGGTGCGCGGAGTTGAGGGCGAAATATTTCATGTTTTAATGAGCTAAATGGACGCAATGAGCGGTCACTTATCATTGCGCGTTTGTTTTAATTGGAACACTGCACGCTAATTAATTCGTCAAAGCCACGACAATGGGTTGGCAACAAATGTACCGGCAGCGGATATATTCACTTTCATGTGGTACGGATGAAGTAACTGGTCATGTGTTGTCGGGTTTCAATGATGGCTGGATACCCGTGGTCTACTGCCAGCCGATTACAGACAGTTTAAGTAAAAATAGAAGCATTGTTACTTTTGGTATTGGGTTAAACTGAGATATGATTGCGTGGCCACGTTAATTCCTGCCCCTATTGCACTCACCTCTTGGAATAGTATGTCCAAATCCTTCCATTTGCCGTGCAATTCGGCGACTGGTGCCTCTATCACGGTGTCCTGGTAGATTCCCGCACTAGTCGCCAACTGGAAATCGTTTTATTGCTTTTTATATCACCTTATTTTTGGCGATTCATAACACACCAGTATATATTTAAAATCAAAAATTTTCTATAAAGCAAGCGTATAATTCTTTTTACCGTTTTAGGTAACATTCACGGTCAGTTTTATATTTCGTTTTTTACTCATTTCTCACAACCTATTATGCCTACCGAGCGCTAAATATTGTACATTACGTCAATTACTTTTAGCGCCATAATATGAATTGTTAAGCAAAAACCGATGGATGGATTACGCAAACATGTATCTGAACCTTTAACCTCCGTCAGTCGCAGCAAGGTGACTAATTAATCCTTCTTACTTAGCTATATGTTATGTAAAAATTCAATATTTTACTGTTTTGACCGATGTTTGCGTGCAGGTTATGTGGTATGGAGAAGACAGTCCTGCGAGCGAATGTGGCCGAAGTAGGTGTGCTGTCGCGCGTGGCGAGCTAAGACGGCTCTACACTTGACTAAACAATCATGCCAGTCTCAACCTTCGCTGCTTCTATAGTTTCTCGGCCATCGCTCGTATGTCACCTTACATGCACTGTTGTTCATACACATTTTCATCGAATGCGCAAAATATTGCTGTTTATTGAAACCAATATTTTCAAATGACATTGCCACCGCCGGTTCTATTCCATTATTTCAATAAATTCTAATTTAGGTATGTTGTTCACTGTAAGGCCACATTGAAAATTATTCTATATTACATTTTTGTATTTTGGTTTCAGTCAATATTAAAATTTAAATACAATGTATGTCAACAACACCAGTAGGTACGGCATATCACACTTTTTTCAAACATCAGCATTTTGCTGCGAACATTTTTTACCTAACTACCGACATACGAAGCATTTTCCTGTTATCTATCGAATCATATAAATTTCAGTGTTCATTATTGATCTCGCGCGGATCTCATATTTGTTTTGCGATTATAACAGTGACATGGGGTACACGTTATGTCAAACGAGGACATGTTATGAAGGTGAGATATTTTGATTTGTGGTATTGTCACACGTAAACAAGTTTTCACTGCATTAACTCTACAATACATAACAGAAGCAATCTATAGCTGTATTAATCACTTTTCATGAATTGATGTGGGCATGAGCCACTCTATCTTTTACTCACATGGCGGAGTTCCGCAAGGCGATCTTTGCTCCTCATGGCGACCATGAGTAATTCTGGACAGTGTTAGCCCACCGCCTCAGAGTGCCCGTGTAATGTCACGTGGGCGTCCGAGCCGCTGCTCTGCTGGCCGCCGCTGCCCGGCGCGTGGCGTCTCCCGGCGGTGCGCTCGCGACGGTATCTAATCGCGCACTGATAACGCGAGCGATATGACGAGCCGAACCGCGCCGCGCTGTATCGCACCTTGCCATCTACATCTACCTATCTTATTTACTTCGAAAATCAAATTTACCGTAAACTTGAAAATACTGAATGCAAATGTGTAATACGGGCGCGCTTCGTGTTAAAAATCATTTGCATTGAATGAATTGACATTTTAATTGTTCCAAATAAACAAGTGGTAATTGCCGAATGTAACCTAGATTATAAATTGTGTGCTTAAGTGTTTTTATTGCAGATCAACACTCAATCTTTAACAACATAATATCTGAGTTATTTGGTAGACTCCTATTTCTGGCTGTTTCATTCAATACAATCATTTAAGACTATAAATATAATATGGTATTCTTTGTATTATTTTTAATATTGTTACTTAAAGTAGTGATTGTTGCTGCATTCGGTTCATTGGCACGAGTTGGGTACGTCACGCTTGCCGCTCGCACAGTTGACGCATCGCATTAGCGAATATCTGCGATATGCGGCCTGCCAACTACCGTACGTCGCACGGCACTGACCCGCGACACTGCCGCTCCGAGCCCACGCGGCGAAAGACTCAAGACATGTCGCAGCTGATAAAATAATAACAAACAATTTTGTTTTTATTGCCAGCACGCGCAATGGCACGTCTGAATAAGCGGTAACAACAATCTGATTTAGGTACATAAGTACTTGATATAACTTCCGTCAAAGAAAGCTAAAGTAAATAGCTGGATAGCACCTAATTTTTTAATGTTCGGCTGTGTTTTTGAAGCGTCATAACTTTGGTCTCATTAATTTGGGTAACGTAAATTCGGTTATCAGGTTTAGGTATATAATAGAAGGTATACTGTTATCATACTAATGAGACATACACATTTTCAATTAAGCAACTTTTATTTCATCTATCCAACTGTCCCATACTGAGCCCGTACTGAGCCCGTACTATAAGACCCATATCTATAAACGATGTGTTTATAGATAATGTACGTTAGGTAATGTTGCATTCAGACTAGGTGGGAATGAAGTTCTTGGTTCACTCGCCAGAGGCATGACTTACGAGGCTTCTGCGTCGTTTTAGAACGGACTTACTTATATAAACGACTATTATTAAACAAATATTTTAAAAAAAAGTTACTTTTGCCCTCAGAGGCTTGTAGGAAATGGAAGTACTTATGTAATTCGGGTATTATTATCATTTACGACGGATATAACCTTAAAACATTACGGATAAATTTCTATACAGTTTAAAAAGCGTTGAGATTATCGTCATCATATATTCTGAGGCCCTTCGCATTCGTGCAGTAAAAAATTATTATCATGTAAGTAACTGTCACGGATCTAATACCTACTCGTGGTGCAAGTAATAATAAGTATATTACTGAATGCTAACAATAGTAAAAAGCGTTCGATCAAAGGTTCGTAATTAAAATTTCCATATTACAAAACGCTAAATTAATTTTGTTAACGTTACCCTTAATTATCTCATAGTAAATAGACGGTATGTTTGTTTGTCACGTCGTTTTTGAATGGAAGTAAGTTAGAATACATTAAAGTTAAAAGTTAATATTTCTAGAACTAAACATAACTGCCATCTAGTGGATAAATGTGTAATCAAACAGTATCGAGACTCCGTTACTCATTTCAATAACCTTAACCCAGGTGACGCTAATGTCACCAATGTTAATTAATTTATACTACAAATAATGAGGTTATTCACTAAAATCGATTCTCGTTAATAATAAAACCATACAGCAGATACAGCCTTCTTTTTATCTATTTTTGTTAATATTAGTCTTTGTGTTGTAAATTATAAATTTGAGGAAAATAAAGATGCATTAAAAGCTTGACGGCCTCGTTGATCGATTGCCTGCAAGCGCGACTGCTGATCGACATAATATACTGGATGCGAATCCCGGGTACTATAGGACATTTTCAATTTAAAATTCCAAATAGTAGGTCCGAGTTTAAACTCTGGACTACAATTTAGCATTTTAATATAAATTCAGATTTGTGCCCGTTGTATGAAAATAGGTTTAACCCTTTTTTCATAGAGGGACGTCTTCGTAGCTGGTGAAATATGGGAGTGTACTACAGTTCTATTCGGGGATTACAGGTGTGATGTATTGTTTTAGTAATTAGGGACTTGTAATACATAAGGAAAACAGTATTCTTACTAGAATGTACTAATCTAAGAATACTGTGTGTAATTAGAGCTATTTACGAGTGAGTATCATAGAGGACGCTACTTGTAGCATGGCCGAAAGTAGTCTACTGTACATAGTTTAATAAAACATTCACAGATGGCGCTAAAACTAATCGCTAATAGCGTAAATAACTTGTTTAGGTCTTAGAGGTGATGCATACGCAATCCTTATTTTAAATTTTTTGGATCAATTAGATGTCTCCATAATTAGGAACAGAGTCATTATAACATATTACAGGCAATCACTGTAACAAAATATTTAAAATAATGGCCATAACTTATCGTGCATTGGTCTAAAATTAATTATAGTTAAACATTATTTTACAATCCAGAAAGTCTTACACAAAATAACAATGAAAGAAAACAGTAAAGTATTAATTTTTATTAACAGGAATTAATGTAATAAAGGAATTAATAAACAGTATTGCTTAAACTAAACAGGTTGTCGCTCTAGTGAGTGACACGTCAAGATGGCTGAAGGCTCGTGATAATTTCGTTCAGGACAAGGAGCATGCAGCATATAGTCGGTAAACTAAACATTACTTGTCATACAGGCAAAAGGGATTTATGAAGTCACGATCCACAAAAACTATCCTAAAGCTTTTTCTGACTAATGTCAGTGAGTTTACATTGACAGTCCTGTTTGCTCCACCAGGTATGCGCAATGTCAAGGATTTTAGCAAGGCATTAGAAAAACTTAATTTTTTAATTCATGTGAACAAACTGTGACTTCCTCGACTCTATGGAATACCATACCTTGTCTGGAGATTCTCAACGATTGCCCTTATTTTTTCATTTTAATAGTTTAATTCTGGATTAGTTTCTTTTTTATTTTTCCAAAGACATATCTATTTGCAGATTATATGAATGATTCGAAATATATTTTACAACTCTCAGGCCCTGCATTACTTTAAAGCGACTTAAATCGTTTCAGTGCCTAGTGTGATAAAAACATTCTTAATTATAGATAAATATCTGTTTCACAAAGAAAAAATCTGCTTATAAAATGTGTGGGGAAGGTATTTAAACAATTCCTTCGCTCTTTAAATTACCAGGATAATCTAAGTAAGTATCTATAATTTTATCAAGACCGACTTAACCATTTTAAACTAAGTGACTTTAAAGAATACAGGGCTTTGCTCGATTTAACGTTTCTGTTCAAATGATTGAATCGCTATTACGCTTAATAGACTGCCTGGATCAACTTGAAAACAATTTTTTTATGTATCAACCTAGACCCTATGATCATCAAAATATTTACCTTTTGTGACTATCTTAGCTGAAAGCAACTAGGCCAATATCATATGAATTGGTGTAAGTACTATAAGGTTGATTACATGACTTCCGTACATTTTATAACAATTATTTTGATTATCAATGGCTCTGATATTGTGGATTAAACGATGTACGGAAGGCTAATCAATTCTGGCAGTTTTGTTTAAAACAATGAATAGCCTTTATTTTGTACCCCTGACGATTGTGTGTCCAAGCCTTACCGCTTGCTGCAAAAAATTTGACTATTCCCCTGACACTGCTAATTATTTAATATTTTTATTAATATTTTTGTAATCTATTTTTAAATATGTCCTATTAATAATATTATGTATATATCTCGTATAAAAAGTAATTAATTAATGTGTTTTGAAGCGATTATTTGTAATATTCAAAGTTTACAAAGAGCACATTCATAAATACTTTTGGTTTTTTGTCTCGTTTATACTGAAGCGAACTTAATAACGTAAGGATTCCAGCTATATCAATTACGTTAGTCGATTACAGGTTGAAGAGGAAAACGTGAATAAGAACAACGCTTCAGCTTAGTCATAATGCAGACATAGTTTTGTCCAGGTACGGCTAGTATCTAGGAGAGTAGGTACGTGGATTATATTTCAGGATGTACTTAAATTAATTATTTAGCAGTTGCAAGTCATGCCAGATTCTGTTTTGACGATGAATGATAAAATAAACATAATTACATATGCAGGTATATTGTTTACGACTAGTTCCTTATGTATAAATAAAACGTTTATGGTCTGAGAAAAGATCTTTCTAAAAATATTATAGTCATGACCGCCTACTTGTTGAAAAGTTATGTTGAAACTCGTGTTTATCCTTTACCATATTAAATTATGTTGCTGGAGACATCGTGCCCGGTTACAAGCGGTAAAATAAAAAGCCAGAATGATCTATTATGTTTTATTGTAACATATAGATAGTTTTCTACACATCCACCTTACATACGCGTCATGCGCTAAGTGATATGAGTTCTGTACACGGCGACAGCGCGCCTCGCATAAATAAAATTCACATTATTATATAAACTTACATACTAAATGCGGGCCAACCGATCGCCCGATCGACCGTCCGATCAATCAAACGAATCGATTGAATGACCGACCAAGCGCCCGGGGGCCCGCGCGTATTCTACGGCTTACGGGCTCGCAAGGTCGAGACTACTGAACAACACGGTGATCTCGAGTCTATATGTATACAGTCTCGTCAATTTCACGAGACTGGTTTTCATTTGATTAAAACCCTTAAGTAGCTCTAGCCAGATTCCGTAACACGCCATCCTTAAGGACCTCACTCCACTACCACACTCATCTATTTGCATCACATTAAATTAAAAATTTTTGAACCGTTCGTCCAATGATCACTTCGATATCCAGATGGTCACTCTAATATTTCACATATCTAGGCTCCAAGGGCCTGATGCCATCGGTTCACTAATATTTACACGTAGTCTATACTGTACAGGGCGGGGACTATTTACAGAAGGATATGTGTATGTGACGCCGCGTCAGTCGCGCGGCGGGGGCCTCGCCAACAGTGCCAGCGGCTGCAACGCGGCGGCTTGCAGCGCGTGTGCGTGCGCCTGCGCCGCCGCGTGTGCCTGCGCCTGCGCGTGTGCGTGCACGTGTGCCGCATGCGCATGCGGCAGGTTGCGGGCATGCGCAAGCGGCAGCAATGCCGCACCAGGTGAGCTCGCACCGCCCGAGCCCGCCTCGCCTGCAGGTGGATTGATCCGTTTTTCCTGTAAATTCAAAAATATCTGTGTTAAGAATATAAAAAAATCAATTTTGTTAGTGGTATCTTAAAAAATCTAGTAGAGAGCGGATACCTTTTGTCTGCGGTTGCAAAACCACACGCGCACTACTTCTTTCTCCATGCAGAGAGCGTCAGCAAGAGCGGCGATCTCTTCGCTGGTGGGCTTAGGGTTATGTAGGAATGCCTTTTCTAGTGCTACGCGCACTCCAGACTCTATAGAGGTGCGCTTCTTGCGGCGGCGGCCGACAGCCTCGGCCAACCCAGCACCGACAGCCGTGGAACCGCCGCCGCCCGCCATAGACGAATCCGCATCCTCCAGCCACTTCTGCAGGAGTGGCTTCAACTTGCACATGTTCTTGAAGCTTAAGTTAAGGGCTTCGAATCGCGAAATTGTCGTCTGCGAAAAGTCATTGCCATATAACTTTCCCATCGCCAGACCGACGTCACCCTGCGTGAAACCTGCGAATTTTCAAAATTGACAAATCAGCGTCCAAAATTTGAAAAATATGTATTATACATGAATTGATATATAAGTTGAGTTGCAAACGATTACGTACCGAGTTTAATCCGGCGCTGCTTAAATGTTTTGGCGAAGTGTTCGAGCTCTTCAAGGTCGGCGGTGTCGTCGGCAGGCTCGAGAGCGCGCGGCTTGTGTGCGTGCGCGTGCAGCGGCGTGTGCGGCCCGTGCTGCGCGTGCAGCGGCAGCGGCGACAGGCGCAGCGGCGAGCGCGCGCGGCCCGGGCCCGGCGTGTGCGGCGTCAGGAACGCGCCGGCGCCCGGAGGCGTGCGCCGCGGCGGCGACGGCGACCGCGCGCCTACAACGTATCATGTACCATGCAATAACACAGGATATGCGCAGTTCTAAAATAAATCTTAACAATGTATAACCTCTACGAATTCCGCTTTCCTAGTTCATGGATAATGACGTTATTAAAAACAGTTTCTTATTTCTTTTTCCATATGAAAAATGTATCATCAATAGCTAATAAATAATATGCGGAATGTTTAAAGTTATACCTGTGGAGGGAGGCGGTACATTTGCTGCACGTGCTTGAAGTTGTTGCAGTTGCTGCGCAGCCGCCTGGGCCACCGCTTGCTGCACCTGCACGAAAACATTTTGATTTGGATAAAAATTAAAAACAGAAAAATACGATTTAGTTCATAAGATTTATGCCGATGATATATTTAACCATATTTATCAGGATACGTGGCGCTACTCACCTGTGTGTGGAGCAGCAACGAGTGCGCCCCGTGCTGTGTGAGCAGCAGGTGCTGCAACTGCGCCAATGCACTGCCCGCGCCGGCCGCGTTCTGCAACAACAAACCCATCCCGTCACTGAGGCGGCACATTGTTATTTCGTCATGGCTCGTGTGGACACGTATGTACCTGTGACAACTGACTAGAGACAATTACTCTTTCAAACGTATTGAAGTATTTTATGTGAGATTATTTAGTGGATAAAGTGTTATAGAAATCATTTGCATGTCAGCAACTATTGTTGAAAATTTTCCATTTGGAGCGGTTGAAATAAATTTTGTATTGTGTAAATGAATAATTGCTGTGTCAGTTCTTACAATTGTATGTTAGTAAATAAATATGTCGTCTCTGTTTATTAGAGACAATTAATTACCAGCGATGTGAACAAACTAAATAGGCTAACGAATAAAATACGTCTATATTTTGCATGACTGCCTCGTTGGTCGAGTGATTGCAAGCGCGACTGTCGATCGGGAGGTCCTAGATTCAAATCCCGTGTCGGGTGCTATATTAGATTTATCTAATTTAGAATTTCTAGAAGTGACTCGGAGTCTGGAATTGTGCCCGGTGTGTGGCGATAGGCTCACCACTTATTCCATGGGAGGTAAACGTAGCTAGTGAATCGTGGGAGTGTACTACACTCCTCTGCCTACCCCTTCGGGGATTATAGGCGTGATGTTACGTTTACTGCTCTTAAATCTTAAACTATAATTCTACCAAATATCGTAATTCTATTATGATAGGCTTTGAGATACTTAGTTATTCAGATATCAGTTTTTACTAAGTATCAGTAGTTAGATGTTGCTTTGATAATTTTCTGCAAGCGTTTTGGAACATCTATCACGTTTTTTTATTGCCAATATCATATGTAGTACCTTAAGACTGAAACCTCAGATCGGTGCGACCTGCCGTATGGCACATACCTATTCGCTACATAATCGTGATCCGTAACATTGCAAGTAGCTGGAGTCAGCTCAAAGGGCTAAGAAAAGAGATCCGAAATAAAGATATACAGCGGGGAAATATGTGGTGTCTGGTCACATGTATCACATTGATTTACATTATCGGCGGTTTATTATTAATTCTTTTAGAACGGTCAGGGATTCCTATTCATTTTTTTTATATTCGGTAGCAGAGGGTTTGGCACAGTTTCGAAACTACAAATATCTGATTTACAAAACTAAACATACTCAGATGACAATCGTAAAACATGTTTAAATTGAAAAATGAAACCGTTTTAAATATCGAACAGTTAAATCTGTGTGAATGAGTTACAGTACAAACTTAAATGAACTAAAATAAGTATAAGTATATGTACATTCGTAGCATACAACAATGCATTGAAGAAAATAACATCCAAAGCTTCACACTGTTAGTCATTTTACCTTTTAACTAGTGTGGTGCATCAGTATTTATCATGCGTCATACAAGTAGGTAAGTAAAATTAATCTATTATTTTGGAAAGTTTTATCAAATTAACCCTTTTGCTTATATAAACAATATACGTTAGAAAACACAATATTGTATTGAAGTTTTTTAATACAATAAATTGTTTAATACAATTGTTCTTATATTAAAATATGTTTCATATATTTCTTATTA
>DWEE01000123.1:0-21821 GCA_018245755.1 Parelbella macleannani | reverse complement strand
ATAAGCAAGTGCTTTTTATGGTTGCTTTATTTTTGGTTTTCTACTACCGTTCGTAGTAACGATTCGCATTAAGGACTTCGTGCCATACTAAAAGAAATAAATGCAACTAGCGTTGGCGAAAAAAATCTTAATGCGACTTTCTGAAGCTACTACGATGACGATTTTAATTTGTTGTAGAAATTGGGGAAGTATAAGTATAAATATGATTTAACATGATAGTACACCACATGAGATAAATTAATTCAATACAGTCGAAATACAATTCGTGTTCAGCCAGTATTTGCATATATTTGTCCAGATTATAAGCTAGATACGCCTTACCTTGTCATACCAATATTCATGAGCAATGTCTGTTAATGTTGTAGACAGAGGTAACAATTTTCGAGTTTTCATCATCATTAGCTGGTTTAAGTCCACTGCTGGATGTAAGCCCTTGAAGGCTTTTAACCCACGCTGGGCTTGAGGGTTGGGGATCGCAAAGCACGGCTTTTCGCTCCGCGTACTCCTGTTTTTAGGTTTTATTATATACAACATAATATATAAAAGTAAAAAAATAACAGATGCAATCATAGAAATTAAAATATTATGTTCCTGTAAACGATATAAATATTATTTGTTTTTTGTAGATTCTAATCTAAGGTTATAAAGGTCTAGGTACCTATATTTTAATCCACCATGCTGATCAAATTTCAGCTAATGCTTGTGATTTTATTCTACATATCTTTATGTGTTATATTAAGTTGGCTTTAGGATTTATTTGTTTAAAATTTTCCACGTTTCTAATTGGATGGCTATTTAAAATCGTGTTTAAAATAAAGTTTAATCAACGCCATCTAGCGTCTGTACGTAAAGCGTTTTTGAAACTGATTTCTCGAAATTTCCTCTAGATGGCGCTGTAATATATCACAAAAAGTCCAAATAGAGCCTTCAATTTCATTTCGTTTACATAAAAACGAGCTATTGAAGGGATAAGCTCTGAGTGGAAATTGATCGGGATTCGATTAGTACCTAAGTTATAACCCTTTTTTCCTAAATAGAAAATGTGGAGTATCTTCATAATATAAGGACTTAGAGCGTAATCTTTAGATTAATAGATATAATTTTTAAACGAAAAACGTAGTACATATACCTATTTATTACGAATTACAATGAAATTGTTCTGATTAGTAAACTATGTACCTGTGTATGCAAGGGTACTAAAACATTACAATTACAAATGTGTAATAAAAAAGAGCGAATAGGGCGTAATGAATGCACCTCGTGAGATTGTTCCGTAATAAGTCTGACGCAAAATGAATGCACGAGGCTTGGTCGCACGCCAAGACAATAAACCTTTTAGTGTGTGAAATTTTACCTACATTTTGTTGGATACGCTTGATAGGGCATTTCGTCGCCTTGTTAGCACTTGGCGTTTGTTGCACATAAGTGGTGTGATATAGTGAATTTGTTACCCTTTGTTACCTGTTGATAAAATGAGTTTGTATTTTGGCCTGCCTTTTTTAATATTATCACGACGGAGTCTTTTGGTTGTTTTTGCTGTATAAATACAGAACACGTCTCGTATTATTGGTTGCTAGATATACAACTATTTGATCTTGATCCACTGTGACCAGTCACGAGTTCCTCTAAAACCAGCGCTCTCTTCAGATCAGATTTCTTATTTTTTTTTTCCAATTACCGACTTGAATTCCAAAGATTTTCGGTGTTATGTCTGACGTTACATTCATAAAACCAAAAAGAAAACCACTATACTTGTACCAATTTTTATAACACCGACAGTTAATTCAAAGTTAGGTTCAAATTTTTGTTAGATATGACTCTAATGGATGTAAGTACCTATAACATTGCGTCTACCCTATCTTATCACATCACAGTAGAGTAGACGCAAGTGTCTATATAAACAGTGTACACTGAATGCACCTTGTACAATAGTTCCGTAATGAGTCCGTCGTGAAATAAACGCACGCGGTTTGGTCAGGCGCCAAGCGAGTAAACCTTTTAGCCGGTGAAATGTTGTTGTTGTATTTCACGTGGTCCAAGCTTCATAGCGCGCCTCACGTTGTGATAACTCGACCTCAGTGGCCGTACAAAAATCGGAAATTCTTCACTTAATTTACTTTAAGTTTTAATTGACTTTAAGCTAGATTTGTAAGTATATGAGACATTTACTATTTTTATTCAGTTATTTTCTCATTTAGAAATGATTTGGGAAATATATGTTGATGGATGTGTTAATATTTTGTAAGCAACAATATTGCTTTGAGGTGTTTAGAGCTCTTTAAGATATGTGGAAATTTACCAACCTGCAATTAGCGGGTGTGACAGACGGCGGCCTTAAATATTTTCATATTGAGAGACCCCTGTCTCATAGTAAAACGATAGGAGGTGTAATAATGATGATGATGCAATATTATTTGATATCTCAAGATCGTTGAGCGTTTAAATATGTAACACCTGATATTAAGTATTGTCTCAGTTTCTGTAAAAGTATGTAATTGATGTTGCTGTAATGGATGTAACGTTGAGTACTTAATTGTAATGAAGTCCTTGCTGTAATGCTTATATGATAGTTATTCTAAACGTATCGAATATCTTACACAAGATCTTGAAAAACGGTATCATTTTAATATTAATATTGATCACTTAACTGTTAAATTTATAAAAACGAAATAATGTATGATTTGGTTTTTGTACTCTTATTATGTTTTTATTGTTTTTCAGGGCAAAATATAATTGCCCGGTTCTTACTCTATCAAAGAAATGTGTTATAGTACCACAGTTCCATTACATAGGAAACATCAAATGAACACAATGCGAGTGAACGTAGGAAGTGGCACGAAATGAGGTGGTTCGCACCTCTAACGTTCATTAAAATGTCCACAGTCGATGAAACCGCAACTGTCAAAACCAACTCTGTCCTGAACCAATATCTTCATGTCAAAGCTACCTCTGCGTTCATTAACAACTGCCTGCACTATCCCGCTCTGACGCTACGGCTAGAAAGGGACGGATAGGCGTTTCTCGCATCTATCCCGGGATTAGATCTAACGGGAGACTGGGGAGTGAAACTGACGGCAAGGAAATTACATGCTTTTGAATTATCGGGGCAATATTCATAGCCGGGTGTTGTGTGGTAAATGGCTATTTTAAAAATTTCTCATGGGATATTCAAGCACGGTGTTGGTGAATGCGGCTATTTGTTATTTTAAAACTGCAAGCGTGAGTTAGTATCGCAGGTAAAGGATGATATAATATATCAAAGGTATTAAGGCGAGTAAAAAATTAAGTAGTAATCCAAATTTTTTTTTAGGAAAATAACGTCTAATACAACTTACTAGAAAAAATATTCGCTTGTTCGCTTAAATTATTATTTTTAAGTCATTTTCTAATAAAATACTACGAAATATTTTTTTTGCTTTAAATTGGTCTTCTAAGATGGGACCGCCTCCGTTTTATTGATGACAGTTTTAGTCATATTAGTAAATTACACGCATGTTGTACTACTCATATGTAGATAATGACTGCAAGATTTTTTACATCATTGTTGGATTATTGTTCAAGGTCTTGTCTCTCCTGAAGTCCTCCTGCGTCCTCTACCATGCCACTTCAATGCTGATGAACTCAGATATGAGTTAGCGGCCAACCCGTATATCGGATGTATTTAATCGCGTTGAAAGAGTCTAACAAAGTTTAACTCATCTAAGAATATTAAAATAATGAACTAAGCATAGGAGTTGTTGACAGGTTTACGTGCCTTATATTAAAAACGTTCCAAAAATATCATATATATCGATACTTGCTTGTTATATGGTCCTTATTTAATAAATACCTATATTTATAATCAAGAAGTACGGCCTCAAATCTGTTGGGATAAATTAAAAAAATGTTCTTTTAAAACATCGCATACCAAGTTTCTGGTGTGAAAAATCTTCACAAATTAGGTTCATAATTCCTAGCAAGCTCATGTAAATTTACTGCGAAGTTATTTAGCGATGCTAATACTTATAAACTTTCGTCACTACCGACCTAAATTTGGCAAAACTTAACCGAAATAAAACCTCCACGTGAAGTGTAATAAAAAACTTTGAGATTCTGTAATATGATGGTATATTGTTTAAAGATATATGTCAACATTACCTATATACAGCGTTTAACTATTAAGAAGAAAATCATAAGTCTCTGGCAGACAGAAAAACAAAAATATTTTGATAAGATGACACATTTCTATATGCAAGTTTTCACATAATCTAATTATTTCAGATTGCTTGGCTATCAATTTGGAAAGTCAATCTTATGTAAGTGTCAAAAATTAACTATTCCAAACAACATTACATTTATGAACCGACAATACTTTATAATAATGTACATAATATGTAGGTGTTACTAATTTAACATAATTTACGCAGGAATTCGTGTGGGCGTTATATTTGAATCTCATAATGTTGATTTCTAGCTTCCTATTCTGGTTTCATAAAAAATTTATTTGAAGACCGTTTATAATTATTTATTATTAAAAGGAGAAAAAATTTTTCGTTTCATACGGCTTTTAGAGAACCGATCTATTTCTGGGACAGATATAAGTAAAATCTATTAGTCCTTTAATTTTATAATTTCGACAATCGGAACACATTTTATACATACATAATATGTGTATCGTTCACACATAAACGGTGCTAAATGAACTAAGGAAACTATGGTAAGCTTCAAAGTATTTCATGTGTTTGAAACCAAAAAGGCATATGATCTTAGAAAATTTATTCCATATTGCCGAGAGCAGCAAACACTTCGGGTTTCAACCTCAATTACATAGATGGAATACATCTTATCATACCTAAAGAAAATTTTCCGTCCATTCGTATAAAACGTGACCTGAGTGCAGTGAAAAAAATATCTTCCACAGTTTTATACGACGATGTACGCCGTACCAATAAAACATATCCAACATTCTGTCAGGTTTCTTTGCACAGCGAGTGAGCGTTTTCCCATATTAGACATGTTATTTTTATATTACTGGATTGATTAACACGTGAAAGAATCCCCAGACGTGTGTTTTATCTGAACTGAGGCACATCCGTTTTTCACTTTTACATTATAACTTGTGATGTGCAACTGGGATATCACCTAAAATTACTGATACTCAGAAGTGGTAATTTCACGTAGGAGAGCGTCAACTAACTTATGCACATCTAAGACAATTGAAGCACGATTACAAGACTGAACAAGATCAAGGGCTTCATGTAATAATAATAACAATCAACCCATTTGTCATTCCATATGGGTCTCCTCTCATAATGAGAGGGTTAAGGACATTGTCTGCCATGTTGGCCAAGTGCGGATTGGCAGACTTCACTGGCATTGTTTTTTTTTTAATTCTAAGATGTGTAGGTTTCCTCAAGATGTTAGCCTTCACCGTTAGCAAGTGACATTTAAATTTAAAAAAGCACTTTTGTAAAGAGGTGCGCGCCAGGGATTTAAATCCAGCATCATAAGAGTAAAAGGCTAAATTCTTAAACATTAGGCTATCACTGCTTTATGTATAGCTTTAATGGGCCTTTTGTATTAAAGACATATTAGATGAAAGGTGTTTGAAAAACTGTTAGGTCTATAGCAATAAATAGCCAAAGCAGAATGTCATAAGCTGTCACTGTCATGTTAAAATTCCCTTACCTTTTCGTCTAATTAAGCTTAATAAACACATATACATACATAGATACTGTTTGAAAGGGAAGGATATTTATAAAAACAAAAATGATTTAATACATAATATGTAAACCAACCCTTATATTTAAACGAGCCGAGACCTAAGTACATTAAAAGACATTCGCACGTACGCGTCTTATATTATAAAAAGAGTTTCGGCCGCTGAAAAAAGGTGAAGCGTACTTACCTAATTGATTATCTTAAGCATTTGTGTCATCGCCGCGCGTCCTGCAAGTTTTTTGCGAGTACGCCGTAACAAAGAACCTGTCATATCGTCCACGGATATCTTATGATTGAGGTTGAAGCTAGACAGGAATGAAAAAGATCTGTTCCTTGTAAGAAAAAATTGTGCTGGTACAGAGCAAGATGTGATGTTTTATTGTTGAATTATTATACAACTAATGAAGTTAGTGTTAGCAGCAATAACAGAAATGGTTTTGTCAAAAGATATTGATACTAAACCTGTCTTTTATTTTTTATAGCCAATTTTTTATCATCATTCGTTTAGCGCATTTGTACGGGCACCTTACTACCTTGGTACGTTTGAGCTTAGGCCTGAAGCAGGATAATTACTCACGTTGCCTCCCTCTCTCCAAAAAACGGTAGGAAGTGTTGTTAGTAATGGTTGTTTGTAAGCGTTTGTTAAGCCTATTGCAACTATTTTAGACGAGACCATTTTTTGCTAGAAGTACTCGTAAACACTTACTGTATATCACATTATTATGATGAAGCAGTTTCTTGCTGAAAATATCAAACTAACGGTGTTTCGCCAATAGTTATTTATTATTATATTAAGCAATCTACTTTCGAGTCTTCGATGAGTATGGTTAAGTAAGCATTATGTCTAGAAAAAGAAACTTAGTGGGGTAGGGTTCTAACGACAACCAAAAACGTTCCTGACGATGTTTGGCGCCGTGAAGCATAATGTATCGAATTGATATCAGTTTTCTCACGTCTCTGTGCTTCACGAGTGTCATAATTTCTTTTTCATTGCTCAGTGTTTTTGTATACATATTAGTAATGTTACATCCCTTGGGGTATAGGCAAAGAATGCTGAGTACCTACTAAAAATCTCTATCCTATCAGACTTATATATTTATCTATCATATATTCATAACTCTTTTCATACATACATAAATTACTTGATATATTTAGTTTCTTTATTTACCATCATTATCGTCAAAACACTATCAGTGTTAAATAGCCCGAAATCCAATGACCTCCTGTTTTCCTTATTCAAGAGAACGAAACTATCTTACCTATGTTTTTGTTACGGGCAGCGAGGCAAGAAAGATATATGCCACTTTCATTCATTTTACCTGACACTGACCACAAAGGGAAAAAATATTCTTTTTGAAACTAAGTTAGAGCGAGTTTGACGAACAAAGTTTCGGTCCCATTCCGCAAATAGTGTTGATGGAACTTTTTAGCAAAAAGTTCTTATTCTTGAGATATTTTTCCACTCTCCAAATGCTTTTATTTTCATGCGGAATGAACGATAATTATAATGGAATTAGAAATACATACTGCATATGTTCCAAAGCGAATAAGTTATGGCAAATGTGTGGTTCTAGTAGAGTTTTATCGTTTTTAGATTTGGAGGTGTCCGACTAAATTAGGAAAATTGGCTATCGGTCGATCCATAAAAATCGTAGAGCTTTAAAGACTGTCGTCAGATTAATGTGTACTTATTTTGATGTATTTTCATTCTGTGTCCCAAACACTGACATTAAATGTTCCAACAAAGCAGTTCATTGTTTTCCTCATCTGACAGATTCAAACTTTTTTGCCAATGTTTTTGAAAGAAGCGAAGCAAGAAAGATATAATATGTCTTATTCATTCCTTTACTTTACGCTGACCACAAAGGGACGAATATTCGTATCGAAACTAAGTTACAAAGTTTTACAAAGTTTCGATCTCATTTCGCAAATAGTGTTAATGGAAGTTTTAAGAAAGTTGCTTTTATTTCTAGACCATTCTTGTTGTTTTCGTGTCGTTGTTGTCAAAGAATTTCTATTTAATGATAAAGTGTTCACCATTGATGTTTCTTTCTCAAAAAGTCAAAGAAAAAAGTTTTCATTAGGTGTAAACACTCATGTGATTCTGAAATTTGTTACTTTCGTTATATGTTGTGAATTTTTTTCAGTGACGTGCTTAATTGTAGCAACAAAGTATAGTATTCTTACGTCATAAGATTTAGCCAAAAATATTTTGATAGCGAAATAAAAGAGTAACTTGATCCCAGGTCAGAATTAGATATGGTTATTATAACAACTACACGTTCATAAATAAAACTGAAACTTTGTGAGTCGGTGATCCATCGCAGCATTTCCTTGAATTAATATTTAAATCCAAAAACTCGTTATCATTTTCAATTCCGTCTTCACGTCATTACGGATACCCACATTGAAGAGGTATTTCTGACAGTTCAACGATCCGTTTTTAAACATATTACATTCTGTATCCTCTGTGCGACCAAAAGCAAAGGAAATATCCTCAACTTACCCAAACATAATGCGCACGGGTATGTTATCTGAGGAAAAATCCTTTAATCCCTTACACGAATTCCTCCAACCTTCGCGATTATGTTCAAATGTTCATCCGTCCGTGAAATCATCTTAATGTATCTCTCCGGAATGTAATTTAATGCAGAAAATTCAATGTATTAAAAGTTCAATCAATTTTTATTCTCTTTCATATATAATTTGAAATTCCTTCAAATATTAGAAGCTCAGTTTTATTCTCTAAAATGTGTGTCTTAATTCTTACAAATAACTGTGAGAATAACTGATATGTTATTAAGTTACAAAATTGTTTACATACTTCTTTTATTTGCTTTTTATTCACTTTAAGTTTTATATTACCTATTCTGAATTACTAATCACTTCCAATTGTGTAAAGTGTAAAATCTAAAGTAGGTACATACAATCGACGAACGTATTGAAAATTTGGCTCCCGTAGTTGACCAGCATTATTAAGTATTACCATTTTATTGTTGCTTTTATCTCATGTTAAAAATTATCAAAATATATACTGGTTATGAACGATTCAGAAATAATTTCAACCTATCCCGACCTAATGTGAAATTCCAAATAGTGGCTAGGAGCCTGGATTTGAGCCCAATGTATGACATTGGGCTCACCAACTATTCCATAATAGGCACGTCACCAGGAAAACTTCGGAGTGTATTGCACTCCTACGTCTAATTCTATCCCGACCTTATAGTTAGGTTATATGTAAAGAATGGCGATCTCAATAGGGACCTAGAAATGGACTTCGTAACTAATATCATAAATAAATATGCATTAGATCATGAAAGCAGATTTCATCAGTATGCTAATATCAAAGTAATCCAACTCCACGGTATTATAGATACTGAGAAGGCTGAAGATGATGCAGCAGATATTCAAATTATTTTAGTACAATATTCGTAATAATTTGAAACTGAATTTTAATTCACAACACAATTTGCCGCCCTCCTAATAGACTGTATAAAAATTTTTCCTGGATAAACCTTATGGGTAAACAGTGGGCACAGAATAAAAGAATCAATTTTAAGTGAAATGTTACTTTTCTAAATTTCTTTTATGAAGAGAGTGATAAACGCAGAAGATAACGTCAGGTCTGCATGGGTAGAAATATTTGACGGTCAGTGCTTTCCGCCTACCCTGTAAGGCAACAGCTAAAGTGATGACGTCATAGTAATACTTGCCTAACTTTATTTTGAGCTGACTATGGCTGACTGGCGATATCGAGCTCAGTGATCTCGTGACCTCATGACGATGACGATGACAATGACGATAATTATGATCAAAATCGAAAACTGTTTTCACCAATATTCCTGAAATTTTTTCTGTACAATATTTAGATCAACCATATTATTGTGTGAAAACGCCTTACAGTTATTTCGATATAATAATATTGATAGCTAGAGGCAAAAAAAGACATACATAACTTACGGAATATCGCTTACATGGATATAAATAATGACAGTATAATTTAATGACCGACGAACAAATACGGTGTAATATATCCAAGAATTTAGGTACGCAGAATTTAATAAAATCACAATCACAATTTATATGTATTATAAGTATATACTTTGACCATTTACGTTCTTGGGTAAAGTCGAGTCCCAACTGACTCCAAATTGTTATTTGCGTCTACGTGTTTCGAACGACGTATCATAATGCCAATCTCGAATTTATTCATTAGATAACTGTCATTAAACCTTGATTACTTAGGTCATTTAAAAACATCGTCTCATGACTTCCACTTTTATCGTAACTGTATTCCTGGCTTAGAGGTTTTAAAATTAAATAGTACTTAATGTAGTAGCCAGTGGAAATATCGTGATGAAAAATAAAACCTTGAGATCTCAAAGTATCGTAAAGTCTGCTAACCATGCTTGGCCAGTGAGCTTGGTTTAAAATTATATCATTAGGTATAGAGAAGATCCGTGTCAAATAATGGAACAATAACAGGATTGTTTACGTTAAAATACGTTTTATACTAAGCCTAGCGTGTTATCTGACCGTGTCTTCACGCTTCATCGTTTTCCGCTTCCTTATCTGAACACTGAACTGAACTTCGATATCCATTATGGGAAGCAAAGATTCAATAAATTATTTTAATATGAAACACATATACATAAAATTCCCAGAACCGATGTGCCCTATTATGAGACACCTTAATATTTTCATTCATATACTTCAATATTTCCAAGAGACAAATATTAGAGCTGGTGAAGCCGCTGTGTATTGTCGAGCCGGCGTTGGCTGAGGTCCAAGGTAGCTGAATTAGAAGAGCCATATATCAAAGAACTGTGAAGGAAGATCAAGGTGGCATGATTCGAAGTTGGTATTCGCTGGCGGCGTTTTGGAGAGCTCCCATAAAGGATATTTATTGTTTTTCATAAGTTGGACTTTGTAAACAGATGGCATGTTGGCTAATCGGAGCACAGGAATGGGGGAAGTTTTTGAAATATGAATTGGATAATCTATAATAATATACTTTGAAACTACCGGCAAGATAAGGCGGATCAAAACACATAATAAATGTGTTCTGTTCAAATTCAATATGGGGACGTATTTTAATTTTTTTTAACTATTACTATTCATAATGATATGTATGTATGTACTTATATAAAACCATACAATTTACATAATATATACGATATAACCGGTAAAAGATTAGTAATGTAATATAAATCTTATATATCTGATTAGGATTTGTATTTTGCCACACAATTTACCACAGCAAAGGTGGTATAATTATTTTCCAAGTGATATATCCACCGACACCACTTGTGTCAGAAATACGGTTTTCGCGATCAAAGCTTGTAAGGAGCGTAAAGCAAAACAAAGGGGTCTCTCAAAATCGTTTAAGAACCTTAAACGAGCACCACTCGGCCTCTTGAGATGTTTTTCTCTCACGAGAACTGCGCTCGCCGTATGGCTGTAAATGTGTTGTCATGCAGAGAGCCTTTAGAGTATTCTGTTATAAACTGTACAGTAAAATGTTTAAATATGTTTGATTACAATTTGAACCCGTTTACTTTATTTATTCACTAATCTATAATTGCAAATCTTAAATGAACCCAAAAACATTAACACAGAATGGTTATTATAATTGGTTTATTAAAAATGTTAAAGAATAATTAAGGGTTATAAGCGAATATTTATAACTTTGCACTTACGAAATGACTTTTAGCAGCCTTAGAGTTTAGTTGAATTAAATTATTGTTATATTTGCTAATGAAATAATAGTAGAAATGGCTGGGTCATTTGTCGAGTAATTGCAAGTGCGACTGACCATCGGTAGATCCTGGGTTCAGTTCCCGGTTCGGAAATATGGTCTAATATTTGAAAATACAACTGTTTCAACAGTTGTATTTCTTTAAGTCTATTTTATAATATGACTACTCTTTTTACATCGCATTAATATTCACTGATCCTTCAGCACAATAGATACGATGAAGCCATCAAAATTAGGGGAAGGAATTTTCGTAAAATTTGTTCTACGAGAGCCACATACCGTATAATTCGATATTTAGAATATTATGTTAATATGACTTATTGTTCTTAATTTTTCTTAGTTATTAGCAGATAAGAAGCGTTTGAAACGCTCTGAATCTGATCACACACGCTTGCAAAAGAAATACTTGTCGCACGGGCGCGAGACGAGTCGCAGACTCGTTGAGTACCCCCGAGATGACAGTGACATGTAGCGGGTAGCAAACTCTGTTTGGGATGTACGCTTTTTGTCGAGATGACATTTCTCCACAAAGTGTGCGTGAAGTGTTATATACTGTTTCGGGCTAGCAAACTCTTTGTATGTCCTGCTAATTTTTCGCGTAGATATAATATATGTTTTAGTTGATTCTCCACGAAATATTGATCAAAGATTAATGATGGCTTTTTCAACTTTGCTTTTAGGTAATATTGAGCAATAAGATACACACTGTATTTTTCGCTATTCTGTGTGTAAGTATATATGTATTATTAGCATATGTCATAGTATCATATGCACCTACCCTCTTACCATTTATTTTTTCTTATTTGTTCTTATCGCCACCAACAATAAGGTTGCTTGGAAGAGATCGCTAATTAGCGATAAGGCCGCCTATTCTACAATCTACAATTAGGTTCTTTTTCTCAGTATTTATTTATCTTTGTGACACTTTGGTGTTCAATAAAGAATACAACTACTTCTACTACTTCTGTATTTGTTATGGTACGTAAATAAAATATGTAAATAATAGAGAAAACAAGAAACGATATTAAAAGAACTGATTTTATATCTATACACAAATTGTAATGGTAATGACCTATCATTATATTAATCGATCATACCTATATGATCGATTAAATAGAAAATTAGTTGCGTGTACAATCGAAGCTACTTCGTAGGAGTTGCTTCGTAGTAATCATTTATTAAAAGGAGAAATTTTCACAAACATCATTTAAATACATCCATAGCTCATATTTTAAATATAATTATGTATATGTACACGCACAAAAATCGACCCAGGTAACTCGGTGATCACGCAAAGAGTGTTCCATGGATCATGATGTTGAACAATCTACGATTGTCATTGCTCACTACATTCAAACACCATGAGATGCAACATTACTAGGTAGCACCATTTATTAAACCTATCAAGTATAAATCAACTATAATTATATTGCAGGTCTATTAAGGCATAGTGCCAAGACTGCGCCGGCTTAATCGTCGGCAGTTTGCACCTTCATTCGTGTGAATGATACCGTGAAAGCCTTAGGTAAATACATATGTTTGTTAAATAACAAAATACCTGTTCATGGTTTTTGCGATCTGAATGGTCATCGGTACATCTATTTTCACAGCTGAGTGGCCATGTTTTCGTTTATACTAATACCTCTTCTATTTAATTATTTGCTCAGAGTAACATGTAAGATAATTTTAGGAGTCGTGCTGTAGGAGTTGTTCTAAGTCTTCAAATACATTATTTTCTACTTTATTTGGAATTACATATACCTACTTCACTACACATTTGTGAAGGTATGGTTCGATAATATAAACTTTTCGAGGTCGAATACAAATCACCAAAAGGAGAAAAAAGAAAGCCTACGAGTACGTGATACATGTTACACACGTACACAAAATATATGTATGTATGTATGTACCTACATATGTGTAAAACAGTTTTACCAGTATTTTAGTAAAATTTGCACACAATTAATGCTTACATTTGTACCAAAAATGACAAATGGTATTAAGTAGACAAATTTGGAATCAAATTTTAATATAAACTTAATAGCTTGACGAGCACTGATGTTTAGTACTAGAAATAATAATTCAGCAGGAATATATCTACAGGCGTCCAAAAGACAAAATGTTCTACAAACCTCCAGTGACTTTGATCATACTTTAGTCATAGTGGCAATTTATTATAGGGAATATTAGGGAACACAGATATTGATAGAACAAAAGTAAATGAATTCCAAGGTGTTGGCTTCAAATCGACCGACTGGATAGCGGTCAAGACAAACACACGAGAACATTCCACTACAAATGTTTGTTCCGTCGGTCGTGCGATGTTTGTTCTGATCTCCGGAACTTGTCTGGCAAATTCGAACTCTCGTTCATTATCGAAATTTAACTAGTCGACACCCTCGATACCATATTCAATTTCGGTCCCTTATAAATATTGAAACTCTTCAAGCAAATATATAGGATTTTTGTTTTGCTACTCTATATTGTGTCAAAGATTTTTTTTTAACTAACTTCAATATTATAGTCCATCTCGCATTTTATTCTACCTATCTATAAGAGCTCACGATTTATGCGCATGTGATAAAATCTCTATTTCGTTTTAGGATAGTTACTAACGGACGTCCATAAAGCTTAGCGGTCACTAAACAACATCAATTACTTTACAAGTGAGCTCGCTTCTCGTATTTAAGACCTGTTTAACGGTCTTGACATGTATAGTAAAGTTTCTACATATAAAAGCTTGTTTTATAAGGTACACTATTAAATTTTCACTACGTTCAAAAGACGAATTATTTCAATCTCACATAGAATAGTTGATTTATGAAAGTTTTGTCAAAGATTTCTTACTGTCCCTGAGGACAAAATTTGAATACCTCAAGCTTCCGTGAATCTGTTTACCTCATCCGGAACTTAATAATGCAAGCATTGCGGCCGCAGAAATAAATTTTATGAGGATATAACCTTTGAACTGGAGAAGAGGGTATTTAATTCTATGTGTCAATTTCAAGGCATTCGTATAATTTCACTGAAGTACTTCAGTCTTACCTGTCCTTAATTAACCATTTTGGTATATCATAGCCCTATAGAGTCTTCTCGTTAAGAGAAGAAACTCATGCCCAACAGTAGAACAATAAAAAGTTTAACAATGATGATGGTGATGCGGTGGTGTTGATAAAGATTATGATGACGGCGATTATAACAATGATGACATGTAATCGTAATGATGTGCAATGGGCAACCAAACATCAGACTACTTGCAAATCCCTTCGTCATATTTATTTATTATCGAATATATTAATAAAATCGTCAAAATATTGAGCATCTTCTGGATGAAGGAAAAGAGGTTCCGAATTGAAATTACCTGGTTTCAAATATTTTTTTGTGTTTAACTGGTTTATTACTCGTACATAACTTAATAGTAAACCTGACTGCTAGCCAACAGTTGTGAGCACCATGCCCAGCAGGATTAATATTTCTGTGATGAACATGACGTGTATTTATTTTGTATTAGGATACATAATTCTTAAGGTAGGTAGGTAAGGTCGAAGTTTGCTTATACTTAGCTCTGTAGTTATCATAGAAAAGTGTCTGAATTCTCCCAAGGTTTTTTACTATTCTTATATTGACTTATTTGATATAATACATCGAAAATGAATCCTTATCGTGTGTTTTAGTGTTGTCGATCTATATCAAACTAAGTTGGAGCCAATATGTCCATTATTGATTGTATGCTCTTCGGAAAAGTTACAGCACTTGTCATGTAACCCTTGTCAAGCTTCAGCTGCCTAATGTTTGTTTGTAAGTTACGTTTGTTTCTAAGTAACGTTAAGCGATAGATTGAGCCTCGGGAGAATTATTGTACGATGCCGAGGGAATAGATTAAATATTTTTTGTTTGTATCGTTGCTTATTTTTATATAGGTATAAAACCATTTTATTTTTATTTCAATAGGGTAGCAAACAAGCAAGCAGCAGGAAAAGTAGCTACTACCGTCCATAGACAGCTACAATCCGCTTCAAACACTATTTAGTCTACATGTTTAGAGTTATTAATATCAGTTAGTCTAATTTATCAAGTTCAACTGCTGCTTAATATCCATCCTCATAGAGGCTGAGCACAGAGTGTTACTAATCTCGAGACCTGACATAGTAAACTTTAATATCAAAAATTAACAGCAAAAATGACAAAATTTTCCGGGAATGTAATTAACAAACATGGATGAATTGTATTGTGAAATCGTGACGTTAATTTCTGCAGTAATTTATGAGAAACAATAAAAATTACTTCATACATTCTTATGTACCCGATAGCTGATATCATACAGTTCTAAGAACAATTACATTAGTAACACACATATTAAAACTAAATCTTTTAGGTAAAGTCGTCGTGATGGGAATTTTGGAATTTATCGAGTTCTTCTTCAATCGATTACTAATCAAATTGAAATTGAATCGATACTACGTAACTGTAACGAATGACACGAAGCCATTTTGAGTTAAGAAACCTATTATACATAAAAGGAAAATAATGAAGTAATACGTTCCTTTCACCGCTACTCTGCTCTAGTATCCAGAACAGAAATATGTTCCATAAAGCTCCAGAACTGTGTATTTGTAACAGTTTTATTACATACCGAGAATCATTTATATTTCATGCTTATCGTATTTGCAGTTCGAGTATCATATCAAAACTATTTTATGGGGTAACTTTTTTATGTTCGCACGAATCCCGATTGTAATATAATGTTGCCAGTTACTGTTTATGATAGTTAAGGGGATTTATGTCTATGTTATTATAATTTAATACTATGTTAGTATTGCCATGTTTCAAACTTAGCTAAGTAATTACAAATCGTAATTGACGTTATACTCGTAATCATCATTTAAGAAACTTTACATTTAATAGCATTGCATAGCATTTACTTTAAATTTATTTCATGTCGTAAATTTAAGCCATTGCTATTTCTTTTCTAAAACGTTAAAACGTTTATATCTTGGTTACTTCGTATAATTAAATCCTTTGAACTACCCAGCAAAAGCCTTCAGCCCTTTAACACTATTTAGCAACCCGAAAACGCCAAACGCGACACGGGAATGATAAATAAGCGCGTATCATTGCCACGCCGATGATTCCTAAATACGACAGAGTCCTGTTGGTCTGTATCAAGCGAATTTCCTCTTTATTATTAGAAGCGGAAAGGTCGTTATGCCCTGCGAATGTTATTTCCGTAGGCTTATTTTGTTTCACAATATTTCCGCTTTGTGGTTACATGTGTCCTTTTGGATGTTCCTGGTGTGATATTGAACATGCTTTCTGGCAAATTTACACTAACTGTCAATACGAAGGCTACATGACGTATACAGAACTGCCAATGAATAAATAAAACCTTGTTTTGATGCAATCATATTATATTCTTGGTACTTTGTTAGAAAACTTTTTGTTAACAGGGTTTGTATATATGGCGTTTATTCGAGTTAAAATCGAATTCTTTGTTCTTAATTGTTAATTACTAAATGTAATAGTGATTGTGAAGGACAAATAGCATCATGATTTTGTTATTAATTTCAGTTTAAAATCATTTTAAGCAATTGTATTGTTTCCAACCTGCTACTAACGAACTGACTGTAGGTAACAATCTGATTCTTATCGCATCTACCTAGATGATTCCCTATGATTCAACACGGCAATTGCTTGTTATTAATTTCTTGAAATATTGTTATTTTGTATTTTAGTGATAGCACGGATTTAGTCTTTCAAACCGAAAATTGAAACTGTTTGATAATATGAATTACGTGTTTTTATATTGAAGAATGTCGCTGGCCAATAGTAGAACACTATAATGATTGATGACCCTTTTTTCGGCGTTACACAAATCTGAAACCCGCTATTGGATTATACACTAGTAGTATAGTGTATGTTCAGTAGTACATATTTCTATTTTCAAAAACAGTATTGTGTTCTGTAACATTAAGTTTCGATACAACGTAACTCAGTGAAGTTGTAAATGCTCGGAGCTCCTCAAAAGTATTTTAATAAATTCCGCGGCCCCCGAACTCGACGCTTCCTAATCGGGTTAAAACCATGAATGCCGGAGAAATATGACAATTGTTTTCATGACAAAAGTTTTGTTTTATGGCATATTTTGTGCGTCTGTCCGAGTTTGTTTTTGCGCTTGTTGACGAACAACCATTAAGATTGTGATGAGATAGCTCTTCATTGTCTGATTTTAGCTACTTTGTTTTGTAATACTATTATATTATCTATTGAGGGCTGTTGTAATTTAATTTTCCTATGAATCTGCCCATTTTTGTATATAGTTCATTTGGACTAAATTTACCTTTTACCGTTGACGGACTGTTCTAAGAATTTTTAAACATGGTGGGACGAACGCAGTGATCATATTTCCCTAACCTAAAATTAATTTTGATTACATTAGTTTTGCATTATTTTTATACTGGTATGTTTTATTATGGCTATTTTGATTTCTTATCTTTATACTTTTTCGAATATGACAAGTTACTGAATTCAAGGAACTGTATCCAAGATTATAAGTTTCTTCGTCGCTACGGGGAGATGACCATTTTAAAAATATCTTTATTATTATGAAAACGAGCACAATATTTGCGTTATAATGACATAAAAGATGGGCTTCACAATTGAGACGCACTTTAAAGCGAAAAAATGTACCTTCCAGTCCTCGTCTAACATTGAGAGAAATTCTCTTAGTAACCGCACTTCAAGTACGATCTTAGTTCTCTGAGTGGCAACAAAAGTGACCGTAATTTCGCAAAGGGCTCTCCAAGCTGCGTAATCGTGAGCCACTCTGCTGACTCAAACAAAGGCAGTTGGTTCGGGTTGACGCTTCCGTGGGACTCTTAGAGTACTTCACGGCTCGGAATGTTACTTTGCGTGGCATTTTCCACCACCTCGATTTTTTCTAGTTCTTCATAATTGTTAGCTGCTCTCATGAGAGTCTCTACACTCCGTGTGAATATACTGTTTTACCGCCTTGACTACAGAAGCGTCGCTGATGTCTTCCTAACCGGTAGCTACCTACGCTTTGTGGCAGGTAAACCCAAGAACTATTCTAACCTATTTCTCGGGAATAGCAGGCGTGAGTGAATTCTGGTAACACTTCTGTCCTGTTCAAGATTTTTTGAAATGCGGTACAGAATGTAAAGATTTAGAAATGCACTGTAGAATGTGACATACATACAATTAATAGAAATATCTGCTACTATTTAATTACACTAAATTAGTATCTAATAAATGTTTTGTTTGTATGTTCTGGTGCGGTCGAAGTTAATTTTAGACTGTATTTTTTGCAGAGTACCAGACCCGTTACATAGAATACCGCAAAGTATTTTTGTAGATCTCGTTATGTCATATAAATAAGTGCTTAATATATGGGATCAATATATTGGTATAATACTTTTTTATTAATTTACTTTCTTTAACAACTCGTGACATTGGATGGATATAGTAATAGATTTGTAAAACGAAATATTCCAAAAAATAATGATTAAATATTTAGTTTTTTAATAAACAATATTAACAATCGCTGGAAGTACCTATTAACATCTAAAATAGTAGGTATTTATTTATATTTTAATATATGTAGGTACTTCCAAATTGAAAAGGCTTCACAAATTAAATATGCGTAGGTACTTTTACTATGGATAGCGTTTAAGCATTAATGAAAACGTAAACGTAACATCACGCCTGTATTTCTCAAAGGGGTAGGCAGAGGAGTGGAGCATAATTCCACGTTTCACCAGTTAAGTTTTACGTCCCATGGAACAATTGGTGAGCCTATGAAAGTATGAATAAATAAAACAAAGAAAAAACATAACAAATGTACTTTGTTCGTTTAAAGTTTTTAAATGTTTTAAAAATTTAAGTCAAATGAGAATTTTTGCTATCGTACAGCATGACGTAAACGCGGTGATTACGTTTTCCTACGGCAATTTTCCATGTTTTTGGCCCCAACGGCTTTTCGTATGACGTTTAGTAGATACTGTTCTGAGAAAGTTCATTTCAAATGGGCATTATTTGGGAATAATTAAAATAGGTTAATTACTTGTAATTCGCAGATTTTTTTTTACATTATTTTAAGTTAATTAAAATCTTGGACGAATTAATAATCCGTTATAATTAGGTAATATTTGGGAAATAAATTATGTCACTGAAATTTTAAAACCACGTATGAAAACATGTGATATACTCGTAATTATAGTACTGAATACTAATCTCACGCCAGGTTCATTTGGCATAGATCATTGAATTTTTCTACACTGACCAATCTCTTCATACGTGCACAGTTTCCGAGACGTCTAATTTCCTCATCAGCATCTAAAATTACATAAAATAGTTGGATTTATATTTTGGTTTAAATCAAATATAAAATTACACAGTATAAAATTTAGGACAAGGGTCGCGTGAATTACTGATAATATTTCCTGGGAAGGATGACGACTGCCAGCCGGCCGGCTGTGAAACTTGTGAATTCTTATACAAGTATTCCTATAGCTTTAATTTGCGTTGATCTGAATAAAAAAAGGAAATACGACTTGGATACGATTATGAAGGATCTCTTAATAAGACTATGCTATGATGAATTACTGCTTAGAAGGCGGTTCTAAAATCTAGCATATAATACAGCGATTAGAAGCGATATGTAAATACATACCACGTAATCATCCTCAAGAAATTGCTTAAGACTATATTAATTTAGACAAATTAAAGATACCTTATTGGTTTTAGATATATAGATATAGACGGTGGTCGATGGATCTGGGGACTAGTTTATCATGCTGGTTTTGATAGACATTAAACAGCTATTTATTCCCCTTGGAGACCTCGGACATGATTTAAGGCATGCAATTTAAAGTTAACAACAAACATCGACTGTTGAACGTTGTCCAATGCATCGAAATTTTGCCATCCTGATTTGAACGGTACTTTTCGTTCCTTCATACTCGTATGTATGTACATATATATAAGTTTGCCATAATGTGAGTGTATCAGAACCATGAATGTTTCACAGATATAAATGCCGCTAATTTAGTAAATACATATTTGAATGACAAAATAGAGCTTACAAACATGTGTATTTTATAAATAAAAACAAAAAAAAAACATTCACAGAACACGGTTAAAATTGAAATATTAAAAATTCGAAAGCCATGAAAACCTAAGCATTTTAAAGTTTTTATTGTCATTAAAGTACGTTCTTCTCATTTTATAAATATCCACGATATGGATAACACAATCTAATAAAATACTCGTAGACACGTCCATTATTACTGGGAGAATGTAACAGAATGAATAGCGCTTCCAAATTTGATTCCCAGAAATAAAGTAATATAATTTTTGATAGGATTTGAGTCAATGCACAATTTATAACAATACAATTTAAATAAAGGTTATAGTAGTTCAAATCGGTAACGTTAGATATTGGGCTCTCAGTCGTGTCAATGTACACATATAAAATACTAAACATAAGCTTATATCACGTTTCACACATCAAGATCCCGTGAACTATTGAGTGAACTATCATTGGGTAATCCTCAAAAAAGAACTTTTATAAGACAACCCGGAATAGGTACTACACTTTCCTTACTGAAGAAAATCTTTCTCAGCAAAAAGGAACCTAGTTGAGCCAATTTTACGCCGCGTACGTCTTTTGAAGCAAGGGCTGAATTATTGTCTACCTTAAGAGGATTAAGGATAGGCAGATATAAGTAGTAATCTCTTTCAACCAACGGCGAGTGACTTTAAGCGTGATAAGTACCTAAACAAAATTCGTCCTGTTAGTCAGACTCATTCAAGCATGTTAATTTTACAATGTAACAAATTAAGACGATCATTTGAGATACAACAATCAATTAACTTTTACTATTATACTCAGTCCGGTTATAACATCAAATAGCTATGTAAAAATATTACAAATTTATTACTCCTTTAAAATATTGCGCTCCCCAACCCCTACGATAGCAATAACTCTTTTTATAAAAAATAAGACATTTAGTTAGCTGGCTCTTTCATAAGCCACTCCTCTGGCTCAAATGCATGCTAGCCAGAGGGTCACGAAATATTTTGCAGCTGTTAATAGAAAATATATTGTATGTAAAATATATTATGGAGAAAGTAATGTAGTGAGTTTAAATACAAAAAATTTATCATCTTTCGCGATATGTTTGAACGTGAAACTTCACCCTTAAAAGGGAAGTACAATTATTACGTACAATTTATTCGATGATAGGAAGTACGTTGGATTATACCTCTTGGAATACGGGTAATATTGAAGGAAAGATCGACCGGTGAGTTATAAATGATTCAACGTTAGTCTTGGTGCTTTTAA
>DWEE01000122.1:0-21832 GCA_018245755.1 Parelbella macleannani | reverse complement strand
GTTTATATATAAATAAATAAGTCTAATTGCGAATCACAATTCCTTTAATTATAATTTTAATGCTCAACAGTGAATTGGGCCAAGTGTCTGTGCAATTAATTTTATTGGGAGTTCTAAGAGAAGGTTTTCGGTTAAGCGAGTCGTCTCACCATTAACGTGCAACGAGAAACGAATCGAGTTCTCTTATCATTTCAGATAAACTTTTTGTCAAACGGTATTCATAATTACTTTGTTTATAGTTTTAGCTGAGAGAGCCTACAGTTTCTTTAACTTATTTAGACTTTTTCCACCATAATACATGGTTAGGGTGTCTTATACAAATGGCGAATATATTTAGACTAATATTAAAATATACGTAATATTACATAACTACCGCCAAATCAGCCAAATTAAAGGCAAATCTTAAGTTTTCGTAACTATTGTATTTGTACAAGTTATTTGATTAGATAGAATTTTTTAAAATAGTAACAATAACTCATTTATGTAAGCGCTTTAATATTCTCTTCGTCATCATCACTTTCATCACCATCATCATCATCGAACCGTTTAAAGGTTGACTATTGGACACGGGTCTCTTCTCAGAATAAGGGTGGTTATGTAGTGATCAGCAGTGATAAATGTATCCTTCGTAGTATGGCCGAGCGTGATCGCGCAGGACAATAAACTTATTCATTAACGGAATCGATTTCGTTTAATCTGTTCACAGTTCGCGAGGGTTGCGAATTCCAGTTTTTGAAATTTAATAATTTACCATTAGCCAAGCACTGTTTAAGATGCTTGTATACTTAAGTGGAACTTAAATTGCAACTTAAAACTTTAATCGGAAGTTTGTGATCGGGTATTCATGATACTCTTATAATTATGGATATCTACTCGTATACAGAGGATGAGATAAACTTGAAGATTATTTCAATATTAACGGTTCGAATAACATTAAGTTGTTTTTAGGAGAGCCATTTAAAGTAACGAAAAATATTCAAATTTATATTTTGATGCGACTAATGTCAATAGCCTAGTGGTTACAATGTAGGCTACCTCTGCGTGTGTTCTGGGTTCAAGTTCTTACGTAACAACCGAAATGTACCACATTACATTTTGGTCAGATTATTTGTTGGGATCGTCACAGTGCTTCTAAATCAAATTTTGTTTTTCAATTTAAAAAAATAAATAACTGTCTTTAATAATTTTAAACCGAAAGTGTGATGTACTAATCTGAAAGCCTTATCAAATTCACTGTCTTCTGTATTTATGTGTGTGCATGCGAAGTATTTAAAAAATGACAATATTTGTTAAACACAGCTGTTGTCGTTTACAGAGGATTTCCCTGTATTTCGTAAATTATGCGAGTTATTTGTAGGTAATAGAAGCTATTTAAGGTTAGGAAGCAAGGTCAATCATATGCAGTGAGTATACGAGATATGAGACGCTGACCGCATTAGGGCTAAACTATTTATAATGCAGATGTGCTCATTGAAATTAACCTTATTGTATCATTATACATTATCCTTTTTTCTGCTGTCAGTGCGATCTTAAACAATTTAAAGGTAAATTATGTAATCTATGAACTTTTGCATCTTTTATTACTTTCGTATCATTTACTTATTTGAATGTTGTTGTGTCATCATTTTCACTCCAAGATTTATCATATAAATAGATCGGTTCAAAATTCGCTAGCTTATTTTCGTGGTTCAATGAGACATTCCTGTCGCTATATAAATATTGCTAAACATGTTCGATTTTCTAAAGCGGTCAGATTGCAACAGATCGGTAAAGTTCGGCACTGAGTGCGGTCAGCACTCGAATTGTTGTACAACTATTGGCAAATTTTCATAAGCGTCTTCATGTTTCCATGGGCACGTTAAATGTTCCGTTTGAGTTACTATAGTTAGTATCGGTTATCATTGAATTGTAGTTAAATCGTATTAGTATTTTTGTATACCGTTTTTATAATATTTATTTAATTTTAAAGACTTAATATATATGTGTGTACATAATCTCAAAACAACATCTATTAAAATCGTCATGTTTTTAAATCATAATGTAATCTGAAAATAGCAAAATAGACTGGGTTTCTTTGTAATGGTAATCTGAAATTGGTTGGTAATAGAAAACCAATTTACTAAGAAATAACATATTTGTTACGCTAATGTGGCTTATTTACGACCTTGAAGAGGCAATATACTGTATACGCTTCTGAATATACTATATATGAAAATTCTTGATGTAAACCAACACTATCACTTACTATCCGCCCGTCGTCTTCCACTGCTGGACATAGGCCTCACCAATGGCACGCCACTGAGCTCGATCTTCAGCTCTTCCCATCCAACCACTGCCAGCCACTTTGCATATATCATCACTCCATCTAGATGGAAAATGTTAATGTAACTAATTACGAGAATTTCTTTTTGCATGAATAACAATGAAACACTTGGACTTAACTGCCTTATATGTATTTTAGTTCTTGTCCTTCTTTTTTTCAACATCTTCTTATCTTAAAAAGCCTCTTTCTTATCTGAAGAAGTAATTAGAAAAACGTTGTGCAACCCTTGAAAGAGTCTCAATATAAAATTCTAAAGCTGCACTTTTCACATCGACTGGTTTTTGCGTTTCTATGGAATGCTTTGCTCTATAAAATCAAGCATGTACGAAGTGAACATACAAGTCTGTTGGTAAATATTGACACAGTGAGATATCAAATCTTCAACATAAGTAGAAATCGTCATTAACTTTCTTGATCGCTAACTCACTCCAGGATTACCTTTGGGCGTGCTGTTTAATCTCAAAATTAGAATATGTTTAGAAAAATCTACGCTGAACTTTAAACTATATTTTTAAACTCTACCGAAATCTGTTACTGCTACTCTACCTGTATCTGTTTGGGGACTACTGGCGTGATGTTACGTTAAATGTGTAATTTAATTAGAGATTTCCTTGCTTCGAACTTAGCATTGCGATTTATAAGTTCTATTCAGGTTATATTTAATATCTCTCTAGTGTAGAAATCATACAGTAGAAAGTTGTATTAATCGTTGTACTGCATTTTATTGTTTAAACAATCTCGAGTCGTGACCAGATCTTGCCTAAGCGGAGACCGCGAACGCAGCTAAAATGTCGCTTACATTTAAAAAAAAGTATTCTACTTTTGTATAGCTATTTATGTGTATATTTTGGTTAACTTGTGTTCTTAATTTGTTAATCGAATGAAACTTACTATATGTTCATAAACTGTAAATAACTAAATCGTCTTTTAATAGAACGATCTAAATGTCGCTCACATAATTCATTTCGTGAGTAAATTGCACTTAACTTATATTAATCCATATACGGTAGGAAAGAAACGTATCTAATATTTAGGAATATCTTCATATTCAATTAACTTTTAATCATTCTATATATAAACAAAATAAATATATTTAGATAGTGAAGTCTATATAAAACTCAATAAATACGTTAAAATATGTAGTCTAGACATTAATAGTGTTTATTTTTAAATTTAGACTCGCTTTGTTAGAGTCTCATCGGCGTTTTAACTGCCACCAAATTGTTCTTGCTATCACGTTTGCGCACGATTTCTTTCCCCATTCCATTTAACACTACGCGTTTCTCGTGTCTTTTTACATTATTTTTTAATTCCTTCCTTGAATGTAATTACATTTAAAAGGAAATCACCCATTTTCAAGTGGCGCCGGACCAATCGCAAGCAACAATGAAACGTGTTAAAAATATTGAACATTTTGCTAAGACATTATATTCTTTTCATCAGTCTTGTAAATACAGAGGAACGTAACATTTCATTTGATGATTTTTAACTTTACGATTTATCGAGATAAAACGGTACAAACCATACCAATTACAAGTTTATGCAGAAGTCAAGGAAACTTTTTAAAATATGCATTTAGGCTTAGTGCTGTAATAAACTAACGTGCGCGTTATGCGCGTAATCTCCGAGGGGGTAGGCAGAAAAGTGCAGTACACTCCCACGTTTCACCAGTTACGTTCACGTCCTAATTATGGTAACATCCTTATGTTCAAATCACCTATATAAATATTTCGGTAAAATTGATTTTCCATTGTATTGTTCATATTTGCATGCTCTAATGACGGAGTCTAGATTATTCAGATTCACTCAAGTCCTTTTATAAGATATACACCGATAGATTTTATATTTGTTTGTACTACCTACAAATCGTTTCTGTTTGATACAATCTGCTAGATAACTGGGGGAATTAAAAATTGCATTAAACTTGTTCCTGCTTAATTATTCTATTAACACTGCCTTGAGTAGGTACATGTAAGTATATGTATTTCTACGAACTTCACCTTACTGTTATATTAATAAGCAACAGATTAAAACAATCGCATGATTTAATTTTTATATATAAAACTGAAAGCTGCTAGCACATCTGCTTTACTGAACACACAGGTAACATTAAATGCAAACTATATGAATATATTAAGGCTAAGTGAACTCGTCCGATCGGATACGGTAACGGAGCGAATTACCGAAGCGGCTATTGTCTCAGTAAATTGAAAACCGCCCAATATCGGAGATGTTGCACAGAAACGTGTGTACAGCATAATGTTCTAATATTCCCGTATATATGTCTGAGAAACAGTCGGCGATACAAACTATGATATACCTACCTATATATATCTACAGCATGAAGGAATTCCCAATAATAATGCGTAATGCAAAGGTTGAGTTTCATTATAACTATTCTACTTTTAACCTATTGCCAATAAGCTCACTTTCTACTCCATGGCACGTATAATACAACTGGTTATAAGTTGGAATATATTATACTCCTCTGCCTACCTCTTCGAAGCAATATAGCCGTGATGTCAGGTTGTGTTGACTGATTCAATCAGGTTAATACACAAAAAAAAATTTTTATTTATGTACCTAATTGTCTTATGTGGAGTCCTATGTCCATCAGTGGACATCCAAAGGCTGATGATGGTGATAAATTGTATGTACTCGGATCTCGAAACGTAAGTCTATGTGTGGTAAAGGGAAATAGACAATTCCTCAAAAGGAACCGTCTCAATGGTGTTTAGACCTTTTTTGCATAATAACGAATGGGTCACTATTGAGCAGATGTTTCCCCAAGGGATGTGCTTTTAATTTCTCTAATGGGCGCCACGGAAGATGATCCATTTTTGGTCAACGGGTTTGTTATTTGTACTTGTAACGTTGGTATACTTTGCTGTGCCATTTCGTACTCATAACGGTGTTTTCAAATGAAGTTTTTGCCAAATTGTGTTCGTCGCGAAGTAAAGTTGTTATGATACTCTAAGGTATCGTGAATATAAGTAATTTTTACAAATATGTACATAATTATTTTCATAACTAAATTATTAATTAACAATGATGATCATAGCTTTGTTTAGCGACTAGGGATCGTATTAGTTATAATGATTCTTTGAGGTAATATCGTCTGAGATGACTGAAGCGGAGTGATCGAGGGGACGAAATAAAGAACCGCATCGGAAATTTGGAACATGTGAGTTCCATGTTTAAAAATTACCTATAACAAAAACATTTCCGAGAGTCGGATATGTAATAAGTTTAGAAAAATTTCTTAATAAAATAAACGTATAATAGACGTATTCAAAGGATTAGGTATAAGATAATAGGTATACATATTATCCAGTACCTACAAAGCCGCTTTGACAACGTAGGTCTGTCTTGGTGTAGTAGAACAAAGCAAGTGTGTACATAATACCCCTCCATGATTGGAGTCCATGTCGAATATACATACATGGAATTCTGTTCAGTAGCGTGTATATAATAAAATGATATCGATGTATGTTATACGCTCAAAGTAAATCAATGTCGGCCTCAAGTTAAATTGGTGGAACTACCCAAGTTGAGATGTCAAAGCAATAAACGAAGAATATTAGAAATTTTCTTTTTCATAACTTAAGCTGTCAGTATTTATGTAAGTTTTAATTAATATTTAAGTTAATTAGTATAGTTCAAAACTTACGCGCTCTCAGTACTTATTAGTAGAAATACATTTAACGTAACATCACGCCTGTAATCGCCGAAGGGTTAGGCAGAGGAATTTAGTATACTCCCACGTTTCACCAGTTTTACGTCGCATGGGTGGTGGATGGGGTGGTGAGCCTATTGTAAAAAGCAAATACAATTTGTATCTAGTACTTTAAGGTTGTAATAATATTACGACATAAAACTTGTTATTCCTGCGGTGGTTTCCATGAAAACATATAGACGAAAGAAAGAAATATTTAATCAGTTTAATAGCTGAATGGATACAGATAAGTTTGGGAAATATTTGAGAAAATTGTTTGAGATATAAGTAAAATATAACACCTTCCTTTCTTTTTCACATAATTGGTAATCACGGCACCTATGAAAATTATTACGAATAAAATTATGATAATATTAGCATTGAAATAGTTACACTTCGGTCTTTAGAACTTCTTACATTTTCATCAAAAGAGCAATCAGTAAACCATTAAAAACAGTTACTTAGATTTAATCGTCTGTAGTGTTAGCCGAAATCAGTTTGTGTTTGCCAACTTCATTGAAACTTTGTACTTTATGGAAATTCGATTTGGAATCTTGGAAGTAGACAGGAACTTTATTCCAAATTGAATAATATTTGGACTTTTTTCAACGTCGGGTCTTACGAAAATGGTATTTGATTATTTTTTCATAGTCAGGTAATATGAACACTGTATTTAAATGAATAGCACGAAAATTGGGAAAAGAATTTGATTTCCTATTTTTAGTGAAAATTTATCACTATTTTTAATTCTCCTTCTGTCCCATAGTAATAATAACCAAAAATCAGCAAAGAAAGTACACACATATCCCAGTAATTTATAATGTTTCATTAGTCTGTTCCCATCTTCTGCTGGACAAGCAAACCACAGTACGCCACCAAGCAGGGGTTGCTAATAATATTTAATATTCACTGATCATGTATTTACTGTAAAATATAATTATATGAGATATCTAATATGCAATATCATTCTGAGAAAACGATACTTCTTTTTTATATAAATATCATGCTTATACAATGCTACGTAATATTTATACACAATCACAGCGGCTAATCTCTTTGTAAAACACTGAAGCCTCTATTTAAATAATAAAATCACGAACACGGTTACGAACAGTATTGTCTATAATTTAAATCTGATGCAATTGTTTAGGAAGACCAATTAGAAGTGGCAAGTGAAACAACGGGTCTTTGTACACGAGAGGGGAAACTTGGTGCAATTCAATTTCAACAGTTTCGAAATTTAGAAGGTATTGTTAATCAGATCGGACACGAGAGAAGCGCAAAATGGCCACAATAACGCTTTACGTTTTAATTGGTGCATCCTCGTTTGAACAAACGAGGTGTTGTTAAAAACAAACGACGAAATCATCTCGATACAATTTTGTACTTTTATTTTTTATTAATATAATAATACATATGTACCCTTATATTTGGTTTATATGAAATTATATTTCATTAATCCGTCCTCGATTGGACAAATGAGATACCGTTCAAAATAAATGTTGAAATATCTCGATATTATATTTGTTTGGTTTTATTTTTTATTATTATAATGATATATCTACATGTCTATACATGGTTTATATGAAGTTAGGTAGTTTACGTTACTGTTAAAATTTAAATATTTATAGTTTTATTTAACAACATTATTTTTATTATTTTCAGATATACGAAACTCCAGAACCAACGCGTCCGAAGAAATGGTCGTCAAAATTAAAATTGAATACCTCGGGAAGCACCAAGTCTTCCGAGAAATCGCCAGAGAGTCCTTACATGTTTGGTACTATAGGTCCCGGGGGATCAGCCTTATCGAAATCAATGAAATATGCTGAGACTTGGCTTTACGGGTCGGTGCGGACCCCAACACCACCTATTAGGCCCAGTGTATTCTCAGCCTATCCTGAGGTACCCGGGCCTGTTCTTATTAGCACTCCTCAAAAACCAACTCCGCACAATTATGCTGTTATATTATGTTCCTGTCCTGAGTATCTAAATGGTACAAAGAAAACCAGCTCTACCAAAGTCAGTATATGTAAGAAATGTAAAGGATCTCGATTACCGCTAACGATTGCCGAAAGTCCACGACTATTGGTCGGTGGAACGGTTAGAGGTCACCAAATAAGCCGTGACGCTGGATTGTTAAGAGCTGGTACTGTACGTGTCCAAAGTTCTAAGGCAAGACCAACTATACTCAAACCAAATGGGGAAGCAGACCCATATGACTTAATGCGCAGGAGCAGGTTAGCTCCGCCACATGAAACTCGCATTGGAAGTCAATTTTCTACTACCAGATCTCGCGCTAAAAGTATCAGTCCTTGTAGAGTTAAAACTAAAAAGCCAAGCCCAGAAACACTACGTAAAAATCGAAGTAAATCTGTAAGTCGTGTTAACGAGCTATGGGTGGATGAAGAAGCGCCTCCAACAGCTACAACTGATCCCAAAAAGTCTATTCTTTCCTGCGACATTAACCCTTATGACTTAGTAAAGTCAAACGGCAGTTCGAAATCGATGGTAGAGATAGAATTTGATGACGAATACAGCGATGTTTTGCAGGAGTCCCTTAAAAATAACAATGCGCGACAGAAAGGTAAATCTACATCTGATTGTAATGTGAAAGCAATAGGCGGACAAAGAATAAGAGTATCAAATGAATCTAATACATGTAGCGGAGAAGAAGGTTCTGTTTATGATCCTGTGAACTATGATCTCAAAAATTATGATTTTAAATCTCACGACATGTCTTCAGCTTTGTCTTTACCAAACATTAAAAATGAAAATAAAAAGATAGTATCATTAAGTAAGAATAATAATAAAAAAGTAAATAACGTATCCACCTCAAATCGTACAAAACAAAAGAGTGTTTCACCGAAACGACCACCGAGAAGAATAAGAAATACGAAGACAGATGATGATAGTGAGAGTGATAATCAAAAATTTTCTGAGAGAACTTTTAACAGAAAAGGTATAAGCGAAACATCTAGATCTAAATACAAAAATCAAAACACGGACACAATTAAATCTATTTTGAAAAAACCTAGAACTTATAGCACGAATGAATCATGTGTCAAAAGTGAAACTTCTGAGGAATCATTCGAAAGGAAACGAACAAATTCGTCACACTTCTATTTGCCTAAACCAAAAGACAAAGGTATAATCTCTTCTCAAAATGTTTTACAAAGAAAACGTGTACAGTTTTTAGTGGAAAAAGAAGAGACCACAGAAATTTATACAGCAGAACTTAATCTTCAGGATACAGTCATAATAGAACCTCATAATAATACTAATGTAGATATTGAGGACGATGTAATGGCAGAAGGTGATATAGTAAGTAATAGTTTGAAAGAATCAACTGTAATGAATACACCATATAACGAGGAGATTCATAGTGCACCCGTAGTCGAAGAGAATATGCAGTCACAAGAAGAAACCCAATCTGAAATTATTCCTGAAGATGTGGCCAAGTTTATGACGATCAATGAAACTAAAATTGAAACAACGCAGAGCAACAGTGAAGGTAAAATTTAATAATTTCGTATTAAAATACTAAAAAGACGGTTTTAATTTAAAATTTATGTAATCTTATTATGTTTCAGATAATAATATACCAAAAATTCCAATTCTCCGGAGATCAGAATCAGAACGTTTAACGTCTACAATATCCATTTCACCTCCGAAATTTTTAGATACAATGGCATTACGATCTAAGAGTAAACACGGTCATACGAGTCAAGTATTTCTTGAGTCTGTTAATGAAAATGATTTATGTAATCCAAATAAATTTGAATACGAACAAAGATTCGAGAAATCACAAGAAATTTCAGCGACAGTCTACAATAATGATATTGATTCAGGAAATCTTAGCGATAGCAGTGAAATAACCAGGACAGTATTGAAAAACTTAAGATCTGGAATTATTGAATCACCTGAACCACCACCAAGGCATAAATCAAAAGATCGCGCAAAATCTAAGAAACATAATTACGTGAAAACACGTTTTGTACGGAATAATTCTTCAAGTTCAACAAGCGATGAATGGTCGGACGCAAATGACGGAGAACAGAAAACTATTCTGCGAGTTAAGCAATTTGACTCTGACGACACAGAGGAGCCAAAATTTAAACATAACATTCTCAAGAACATAGAAAACGAGCCAAGAAAAACATCGATTCAAATAAGTGGCAATGAATGCTACTCAACTATGAATGTGAGTAGTGATATACCAATATATTTGTCTTCAGTGGTGGTCAACGATGATTATGGAAATTCTTGTAATACATATCAAAGTGGAACTACAGTAACTATTAGTGTCGGATCTGCACAAAATGAGGTAAAAAAATCTAAAAGTCAAATTTATATAGGAGCTCCTTTTCCGGAAACGTCGAATAAAAGAGAAGAAGTGAATACTTATGAAGACTATTATAATGATGGTAATATGTTCGCAACTTCTCTGAATGAAAAAGTTCCATCGGATCTGTCTGCTATTTTAAGTGATCCTGTAGAAGCAGTCAAAAGAAATTTGATTCCTCATGTATGTGGCAAAAAAGATGATATAATACATGCAGAAAATAGTAACAACAAGGTAAATAACCTATCTTCGGAAAAGCAAAAGGAAGGAGCGGATGGAAACTTTGTAACAAAACTTTTTAATGATCCTTTCTTCGGACATTTAGCCGAAGGCCTTGATTCAGATCTCGTTAAAAAATTAATAGAGAATTCTTTAATAAAACTACAAGAGACTAAAAATCAGGAAGGGCCTGAGAGTAGCAAGTTAACAATAGAAAAATTAATAGAAAGTTCACTCAAAAGTATGAAGGATGGAGTTTCTAAAAACGTTAATAATAAGGATGTAATCAATGAGGGAAATAAAGAAGCTGTTGTCAATGTGACTACTAGTCCAGAAAATGACGACAATGGCTGCTCTGCTCCCTATGAAAGTATGGAGTATGAGAGCGGTGCTACAGGTGTATTTTCAGACCTGGAACCAATGTCAGACTGTTATAATGCGTCAGCAAGTGAACTATCTACTGAAGATGATACAAACTCAACAAGATCGAAGTTTTATCAAATGTTAGTGGATGCCGCCATCTGTGATATTGAAACGGCAAACAACACCGACGATGATCATCATTATGAATCGATACGATTAAACAGTGATCCTATATATGAAGAAATAGGAGACATGCCACCGCCCTTACCAATTAATCCTCCTCCTAATTCTTTATTAATGCTCGATGACGAAAAACGTAGCGGGTCTCGTTCAATATTTGAAGGTGCGTCGAAATATGACATTTTGTCCTATTTGGTTGATGCGAAGGAACGGGGCATAGATGATGAAGAAACTTATATTACAAATTATGCCAACGATAACGAAGCAGCAGGCATATTAGATGAGACAAAAGAAAACAATAATACAGAAACTTCAAAGACTCACGTAAGCAGTAACACCAGTCAACTATCCCATGCCTCTGACTCGAGCGAAGATAATTCATTAATAATAAATGGTGACAACATTGAAAAAACAGTTTTAAGCAAAAAACCGTCAGCTGAAATAGAACGGAACGATTCTGGAGTGGGCTCCGAAACTAGCAAATCGTCCAGGAGTAGGCTTCAAGGAAAAATATCACCTTGTAATAAAATTCTCGATAAAGACACTCCTATTCATCTTTGTGAAGATTGTGATTCTGCTGTTGAAACTCAAGTAACAGAACAAGGTGAGTTGATAATAACCTTTTATTAAATAATTTTTAATTTATATTTAACAAAATAATCAATAACCTTAAAATGTATTTTTTGCAGGTTCCATTTACGCACCTCTTGTATGTCGCAAATGTGCAAAAAAGAGAGCTGAAAGGAAAGAAATAATAACTGAAATTGTTGAAACCGAAGAAAAATATGGCCGCGATTTACAAATTATTCTTGAAGAATTTTATAAACCTATGTTGGTAGCTGGTCTTCTGACTCAAGAACAACTTAGTGCTATATTTTTGAATGTTGAGGAACTAATAGATAATAACCAAGTACTGTCTGAAAAACTGAGGGATGCACTTGAAATAGCAGTAGAACAAGGAGATGAGGTAAATATATACAGAATTCTGGCTATACCCATCAAGCATTTCCGTTTGCATGTTTGTATTCTGATTGTAACGCAATATATATGCGTTTGGCATTAAGAATAAAGAATAATCGAATATTTTTTTATTTTAACAGTTGCGAAATTTGTAATAATTATTTGGTTGTGCTGTTTACATTAAAAAGATTTTTTTGTTGGTGGACCGCTTTCTTACTTTGTGTGTTTTCGCTCCTCTTTGTACCTCACTATTTAAGGCACTATTGAAAGATCTAGTTGTTAAAACCATATCTATGCTAAAAATGACATGCGTTTTACTATGAATTAAACTTCTAAAATTAAGTGTTCTTTGTTCCAGGACTTACTGACGGTCAACGTTGGCAAGATCCTCTTAGAGTGTTCAGGGATGCTGACGGCGTTCCAGTCATACTGTGTCAAGCAAGCTGGTGCTGCACTTCTTCTAGCAGGTCTCGAGAAGGAAAAGGAATTGCTCAGAATATTCTTACGTGTGTCCCAAATGGAAAACACTGTTTTGAGGCGCATGAATCTGAATTCATTTCTTATGGTAAGATTTGAAAAATTGATGATTAAGTAAATGCTATTTTAACAAAATTGCTATGGACAGTTAATCAATAAATAGGGTCCGAATTCTAAAATATTAGTTTTCTAAACAAGTTGTTTGCTATAGCTACCTTCTATCTGCTATCTATAAATTAAGTCGGAAAAACTGTATTTTAGATGTACAAGTTTGTTTTTAAATATTGTTATTAAAATATCTAGGTACCTGTTCAACGCGTGACGAAATATCCGCTTCTCCTCTCTCGTCTTTACCGAGCGACGGCATCATGTGCAACAGAGAGAGAAGACGTGAAAGGAGCACAACGATGTGTTGAGTCCAGGCTCGAAGAAATCAACGCTGCCGCTGCAGCAGCGGCGGCAGCAGCCAGAGACGTCCCTCTGTGGCGAAGACTTGCGGCAGCACGGCGAACTGCCCACGATCTTCATGTCGCGGACATACGACTTCGAAAAATGGCAGTTGACGTCTTAGACTGGAATCATGATGACGCCAGGTGGGCTCAATTTCGACATAAATATGTATTGAAACTTTCTATAAATATTTTACACGAAAATATTGTGAAAATTAATGAAATGCCTAATTACAAAACTTTTGCAACCCTTTGTGTAATCGTTATCAGTAAATAACACGGTGGATTTCCGTAAACTTTGAACATATTTCTCATTATAATTGCAGTAACACAACAACGAAAATTTTACGAGGAATCTGATAGCGATTTAAAATCATGCTTTAATTTTGCCATTGTAAATATGCTCCCTTTGCGGTTTTTTGTTACATATTTTGCTATTTTGTTCGAGGTTATTAACATCTTTTTATCTGAAATTGGGAATATAAAAATAAACCTTATTTCACTCGCTCACCTCATACTGTTCTGTGCGACTCAACAGCAGTAAAACAAATAAAAGTCAGATGTAATGTTTAAACGTGAACTTTTTTAATTAAAAATTCTGCCGTCCCTTGGTCCGGTCCTGATGATTTGGCAAATTGTAATTATGGTACATCTCTGTCATTGGTGGTTGGGACAAATTGCTCCGTTACTAGAATCATTGCGAGTCACAGAGTTTTGTTTTGGTACAAGTTACAAGCACCTAATATTTCCTCTGATATGAACGAGATGTTTAATGTTAAACATAAAGGGTACTGATTAATTTTTTAGTCCTATCGCTCGTAAAGTTCAATTATTCTTCATGTCATGGTGTTATTATGGTTCTAGAATACTCAGTAAAAAAAATTGTAGTAGATTTAATGAAATTCCTAGCTTCTATTACTTACATCGTAGCTGATAATCGTCGCTTTAGTATCGCCAGCGGCAACGAGTACTGTTCTTGAGGTCCCTTTATTATTGTCGAGTAAAGCATAAAACAGATAAAAAATATTGCGCATTGATAAGCCTCGTTTAAATTTTCATCAAACGCTTTTAAAGATATTTACCTGTAAATTAATGGAAAAGATAAACTGCTTTGATTAATATGGTACATATATTTATGTACAATTTGCCTATTTGCGCTCCAAATTTTTTGTTCGTCCAATGATTTTTTCTTTTAACACCTTCTCAATGTTGTGCTCAGTTTTTCTACATTCTTATTCTTTCTTTCTTCTTTGTTTTCCCTCAGGTCCCGTCAATCAATGTTCCTTAAGTCTTTCCACGAAGTCGTTATATTCCGCCTTCTTATGTTAAGCTAAATTCTGCTAATCACATATCCCTTGGTCAAAGGTTTGCGATGGAGGGCAAGCTGCTCTTCACGCAACCAAATGACAACAACTGGCGGAAAGGGCGCACCATCAAGCTGATGCCGATCAACGCTCTTTTGGTAACCAATGGAAAGGTGAGTTTAATGCCTACCCTCTATTTAAACATAGACAATATATATGTACATAGTATTGGTTTCAGAAATTATAAGTTAAGATGTAATAGTTGCTGTTATTTTACGGATTTATGTTAAGTGTAATAATGTATGTAGCTTTCTGGTTTAGATATGTCTATTACTTGCGTGTGCACACATGAGTTGTAACTTTAACTTATTTTTAAATGGAATATATTTTTCTCATTTTAAAGTATATTATTGCGTTAGGAAAACTCGACAATACTATATTTAGGATTGCCAATCATACCTTAAGTCGTAATCCCGAAGCACATAAAGGATTGTCTGATTATTTGAAAGTTTAAACCAACGATTTTTGTTAAAATACACGTTCTCTATGTCCAGCCAACGATTGCACACAAAACGAACGAGATTCGAGAGACGAGAGAGGCGAGAGATCGCGAGGCTCGCGAGCGGGAAGGCGACGCGCTGTTCGCCCGCAGCGGAGTACGCGAGGCCGCGCTGCTGCTGGTCCGAGAGAAAGCCGGAAGATACACTCTCCAGCGAGAGCCTCTATTCCTGGACCGTTGCGTGGTCGCCGCCGATCATGAACCTGAACACTTCTTTGAAGTACACGAAATTACTACTAAGGACTCGTACATTTTTAAGGTTGGCCACCATCTGCTATTTTCTATGTCTTAATTAGTATGGCATCAGTATTATAATTGTAAGTAACAATACCTACTAATTTATGGATATATTAAGTCTAAATTTTTGCGTCATATAATTGTGAGGAAGAATATGCGTCACTTTTATTCATTTCCTATCTTCCCCATTCACCTTATCCAAATTCTGTACTGGCTTACTAAGTTTCTTAACGTGCAAATATGGTATTCTTTTCCAGTCATCACAAGCTGTTAAACAACTGTTAACAATTTGTTAAAAGTTAATATTGCTGATTATAACTGTTTTTATCTTTTCACTTCTCAAATTGTTCCCAATACATTAAATGATAGTCGTCCTATATTGACCAATATTTTTTTATATCTAGAGTGGTACCTATTTGTTAACGACCGTCATATTATATTGGTGAAATAGGAAAGCAGTTGCATAAAAGCCTTGCCTGTAATACAACCCGGCAGCAATGTTTACGTGAATACGAACACAATGAGCATGCCCGATGAGCCCCAATAATCGGTCGCAAAGTCGGAAGGATCGCCGTCGTTATTCGAAACGAACAATTGCTTCGTATTTACGGACCGGTTCAGTCGCTTTAGGTTATTTGCGATGCAGTGAGCAATATTTTTGCCTCGTATTCTGAGGCCAAAGCTACAAGTCTTGACAAAAAGAACGTTGTTTGTGTTTCGGGATACATTATTTCCATATTGCTTTTGCTCGTTGTCATAACTCTGTTCGTTTTTTTTTATCGAAATGCATCTGTAATAGATATGATGCAGTGTTTCAGCTTAAAATGTCGTAAAAGGAGATTAAACCCGCAAATTTCGACCTGACGCCATCAAAGTGCAGCATTATTTTTCCAGTGCCTTTTCATCTGCTGGGTGAAATTGGATTCCTTCAATTAAGTTGTGTCCTTTTGTAAATTTGTGTGCCTTTTTATTGTAGAGGTCATTTGGCAGCGTCTGGTAAATTTTATTAACAAATAGTTAAATACGTGATACATGTCGAGGTTATAAGCTGTTTAAGTATTTTTGCCGCATTAAGCCAAGCTTTTACTACTTAACTGCTTACTCCACGGTGTTTAGTGGGTATTAACCAAACAGTTGGCAAACGTAATTTGGCATTCAATATCGTGTTCATTTGCCAACGTTTAGTAAGTTTCATAAATGGTGTTTGTTTTGCAATAATGGTTGTTCAGTTGATAGAATTATGGTACAAAAACTATCAAATGTGGGTTTGCTGTAGGATTTTATGATTAAAGAATTAATAAATCATAATGTCTAGTGATATTTACTTACATTCAATTAGCTTTATTATTATTAGTGATGTTATGTTTTCCATTGTTTTCCATTGTTTTACAGGCGGAAGAAAGTTCACGAACGCGCACGTGGTACCGCCAGCTCCAGTACCACGCGCAAGGTGCTGGCGCTTGGCGCAAGCGGCGCAACGCGTTGGCTAACATCATGATCAATCCGATGCTAACTAGGAATTAACAATATCAACTCAACAAGCCGCCTCAGGTTTTCATTCATCTTGCATCGTTAAGTGTTTCTAAGGGTCCGTTCAAACATTAACGCAGCGATACGTCAGTAAACGACTGTGATCGGATGCGACGAATATGTTTTGTTTTTGTGCCTGTGTCCTGTTTATCTGCAAATATATTGCATTCGTAATAAATCTTAAGTATTACTATGTCTTAAATTTACATCTTGTTAACGTATTGCATCGTTGTCTTCATTTGAATAGACCCTTAATCCCTGTTTGCTTCGTTTTAGTGTTACTTATAAAATAGTCAGGATTTTCCTTTGCTATAGTTATTTCAATGGGCCTTTGGGATATATAATTTACGTGCCACGATAGTAAAATATCAAATAAATATTTTTATAATCTTATTATGTATGGATAATTACGGTTTTTCCGAGAAAGTTATTGCCTAATAATAATATGAATTGAAGCGATTGTATATGTTAGTTTCTGTTGTGTAAAATGTATGAAGGATACACTTACATACTATTAAATTGTAAACAATAATATTTATTCATATTCAGTCATCGTAGTGTAGTGAAAGATTAATAGCAAAAAGGTCCAAGATATAAAAATACTAATTAAAACTTCAACGCTATTTCATACATAATTACGCTATTCTGTGCATTTGTGTTATTTTCGATGTAAATAAATTTATGATTGCCACTAGATTAGTTTAGCTTTACACCAAAATATTGTTATTCGGTAACATTTGTGCCCTATGTTAATAAATAATTGTCCACGAACAGGATTAACAACTTTGTAGTTTACGCGTTCTCACGCGATCTCTAGCGGTGACGTGTATAAACACCCTATTGTTAAATGAAGTTCGTTGATTGTACATATTATTTTTAATAGCTGTGATATCCTGACTTTATCGAGAGAAACCTGCGCTTGTTGCCGTTCAAAAACTGTAATTATGTAATATTTTTATTAAACGAACATAATAACATTTAACAACTTCCTGACTAGTCTTAAGGGAAATTGAAATGTGTTGAAATTATTTATAAGAATTCAATGTATCTACGTTTTTCGGATGTATTTATTGTATGTATTTTTATTATAATTAAAATGATTCGCTAAAAGTAGTTTAGTTGAAAAGTTTTCGCCTTTAAAGTTATTGTATTTGTTAATTCAGTTGAGAACACAAGGAAATAAATAAATAATTGAAAACAGCTTTTTTTTCAAATTCTTCCCGGGTTTTTACTATTATACCAAACCTTAAATTTCTGAAAAACAAGGATATCTAAATTTAATAAAATGAACATTAGCTACTAGTCAATCTTAAGGTATTTAAAAATTGAGAGCTTTTAAGTAATATTTAGTACGAACTGCAGTTTCAATGTTATATAATTATATGTACATATTGTAACAAAGGTTTGCAAACACGAGTATTCTAATAACTGGCAGTTTTTCTCAAAGGCATTCTTAATGTTGTTAGGTCCAATTATTGAGTAAGATGGAACAGCAAAATGATGACAAAGGATTTTAGGTTTGAGAAGAAGGAAAGAATGTTTAGTTCATAGCATTACAGAAAAAATTAAAGTAATGTTTTGCGATTACAAATTGGGAATATACTAGAAATTATAACGGACCACGTGAATCCCATCCCACAGTTCATTCATATAGAAGTTATTGAGTCGATCCGTATTAGTGGCCGTTTAAAATTGCAAATATGTCTTTGTTTGCTACAAATATAACCGTTTTCATTTCCCTAAACAATTCTCTTTATTATATCTTCCCATAACCCAAATAACGGAACTGTCTCAAATGTCCTGCGCAGTCATTACCAGATGGCGAACGCCCAATATTAAGAAACCTTGGCGCAAAGGGAACTCTAATAGACCGTGCAGTTATATTAATTTCTCGCCATATTCATTTATTATTGACAAGGGCAGTTTCCCGCTAAAATAATACAAAGAATGTTGACTTCGTATAAGGTTAAAATAGAAGTAATACTGTATTCATATTTTTTACATGTACATATTTACATGTGGGTAAAGGCTTTTTTTGTTTTATAGGATCACTTACATGTCATCAAAACAGGACCATTTCTGTGTGTGACATCAAAACTTCCAAGACTATCTGTCTGGTGATATGATTGGGTTAATCTCCTAAAACGTTAAATTGTTTTAACTCGTAAAAGACTTTTAAGAAGGTAAAAATAGAGACGCCATCAATAGCGTAAATTACTTCTTTGTACATATGCCATACCCTCGAAGTGTTGGGTATACGCTAATTATAAACACACGTCATATGCAATTAATATTTTCTGAAGATCGAGGCCTGTGGCGTGCTAGTGAAGAGGCCTATGTCTGGCAGTGGACGGGGGCAGGCTGATGATGATGCGAGAATGATGATGATATTTTCCCCATTTTGCACGTCCTTAAAACTTTTATCTTATCATAGCGTCAAGTTAAGCGAATTGACTGTTATTTGAGAGTAAGAATCGCTTCGGTCAAACAAAACGCAACCTGATTCTACGTTCCAAAAGGAAAGTGGGTTGCCTGACCGGTTTAAGCCCATTTTGAGCAGTGAAAACGTCATATCTGTGTTAATACCTTAAACCTTCACGGTCCAATAGTGTATAGAATCTAACGAACTTAACGTTTTATATGTGCAACGATCTAGTAAACCCAAAATATTAAATACATCACATATTAAAATGTATTGCCAACATATTTATTATTTTCTATCCTATCTACCTACATAATATATTCATAGTAGATAGTAGTATGTTACTCAATGTATGTATGTTACTTAATTCTTGAATGCTCCCTTTTTATCTAGTTACTACATAATAACATAGAATAAGCAGATGTAGGTACCTAATCGTTGATGATCACCGTCACAATCGTTTTTAGAGGTGTGCAAGCATACGGAAATCAGCAATGCGACTTTAAAGTATATTTTCGTGACTTTAAACGCATAAAATATGTATAGTCTAATTACAATATATCCCAAATGTGGGGGTTAATTATTTTACTTTGAAATCTCTACGACGCGATGACATTTTGTTTGTAAAGTAATGAAACATGTCCAATTAAATTGCAGGTTTTGCAGAACGGGCCTTAGGTCGCCATTTTATTAATTACGAACTTGTCTGCTCCGACTTTGATACAAGTACATTTAATTTTGCACTCGCGTAGTTTTCTCTACTCTGTGCAATTATTTCGTGCAAGGCTGGCATAGCAAGAATCTTCGTTTTTAATTATTTTTGGCTCTGCGAATGTTAGTTTTCGAGAAGTCGACCAGTCGGTTATTATAGTATAGATAGTGAATTAGTACAACGAAGTGATTTTAAAAGTTGTACGGTTTTGTGCAGTAATAAAAATTTTTCGAGAACGAACATATCGTGTAGAGAATTTATCCACGATAGAGTTCTTTATAATGTTCGCTAACATATGTGAAATTTGCCATTCTGCATGTGGCTAGTGTGACAAACTATAGTTTGAAGCTTTCTCGTCATGAGATGATAGCCATGTTCAATAGAGGTATTTGGCATATACATACATGTAATAGCGGTATTTGTCACATCTTGCATTCTGCCTACCCCGTAAAGGACTTTGCGTCAAAATATGTATGTACGTATTTTTATTGAACGTATTTTATTAATCTTAGAAAATCATTTTACAAGAGTTCAGACGGGAAATATGCTTAAAATAATGTGCGGTGAATTTTTAACGAATAAAAAAATGCTCTATCGATGTTTTCAATAGTTCTACTGGCACGAGAAACGCTTGTGATAAAATTTATGGAAGCACCGTAGTCGCCCCCGGGGGTCTTGACCAGGGTAGTCCATTAACTATGGATAAACAAACAATTGCTTTGTCAGCTCACCGTTTGTTACAATATAGATTTAGAACGACTTTGAAATTTATATCGACAATTTTGTTACGTTTTCCGTCCAAATAAATTTGAAATATTATAAAATAGTAATTCACTGCTGTATTTCATCGGAGGATTAGGCAGAAGAGTGTCACGCTGTTTTTGGTTATGTAATATCAGTCTAGATGCTGTTTAGGGGTTTAATTTTATCATTTCTATTTTAATTAGATTGTATTTTAGTTTTAGAACTCGCTTTACTGTAAGTTGTTAGTTTCGCCAGTAACATAGCCAGTGTAACATACAAGTTCAACATTGTAAATCTCTCTGTTTAAGCTTGTTTCAACTGGTTAAGTTCCTAACTTCGACTATTTCGTCCTATTTTAAAGAGATTTTCTTCTCACCATAGTCGCAAAGGTCGTTAATGTATGTATCTTAAATAGTAAATAAATGACAGTCAAAATATAAAATAAATATTTCATTTATATTAATAATTTTAACAGTAACAATTGTCCGTTGGGCTGACTTGTGATAGATGATAATGACGATATCATTAAATTATAGTTAAAAAGGAATTAGCGTTGAAGTGATGAAAATAATTGTAAAACATCAATAAAAAAATTATCCAGATTTTGAACATTTTTATCTGGATTTTGATAAAATTAATGTATTTCGCAAGTAAGACTCTACATTTAATCTATTTACTGAAGTGTATTACAAAGTCCGTTTTATTATATCTTTATAAGTAAAGTAATTGAGAGTAACTTCAAAGTTAAAGATAACACTCGTAATTTTAATGCAAATTAATTCTACTGTTCCAACGAAGTTTTGTCTTTCAAGATAACAAACTGTGGAGCATCGTAAATGTATGAATAATTATTGCCATTGATAAATAAGCGCGTTTCTTTAATAAAATAAGTGATTCATATATGAATAACGATTTCCTTAATTAATTAATCACCGTTCAATGATTGATCCTTGGTCGCCAACCACTCCTTGGTCGAGTGGTTGCAACCGCAACTGCTTAGGTTTTCTGTTTTTTTACTTGAAGTTCCTGGTTGTAGCTCGATTTATTCCCGATTTATTCCCGGTGTGTTGCAATAGGCTCACCCCTATTCCGTAGTATGATATAACTAACCGGTGAAACATTGGAGTGTAGGTCCTTTACCTACCGCTTCGGGAAGATCAAGGCGTGATATTACGTTTACGTTCAATAATTTATTCAAACATCCTTTCAATTCATTGTCTTGAACGACAAACAAAGGTCATTTGAACATTGAATAACATGCTCTATTGTAAAATAGAACGTATATTTAGTTGA
>DWEE01000121.1:0-21842 GCA_018245755.1 Parelbella macleannani | reverse complement strand
CTATTACATAGACAATAGGTACCTATACATAAATATGTGATAGGAATTGTTGTGAATCGTAATGGGATGATATACAGGTTATTTTTCTTTGACAAAGAATGATTCAATCGATTGTCCTGGAACTTTCTCGAATATCTATTGTATTGAAGGCTCCACGCCCTCAAGATCAAAATAAATAGACAACCGAGTTGAAATACGATTCTCTGAATTGAAGACAGCGGAGTAGAGATCAAGGATGCCTAGAAGGATACTACAAGCCGTCGGTGTTTTTAAATTGTTATTCGTAGGTGTGGTCTACCTTGCATCCAATAAAGTTTAGTTTCAAGTCATTGATGTCGTTTTAGGAATCTTTTGCTTCCTGCCCAGTAAATTACCAAGATGCCTTTAATGAAAACGAATATATTCTTATGCAGTAAGCTTACTCATAAGCTTAACGTGCAGTGTTCGTAACCCTGATACGGTACCACATCAAAAGTGAATTTATAATTAAAGAATGCCGGATAGGGTCTTCACTTGTATACTCTGCCGCCAGTTAGAAATTTCCACAATATCTTTTCATGCTGCAGGGCCACGTTGAGTAGTCGGTTCTGGCATTGATTATTTTTAGAAAATAATTATTAAAACTCCACGAAAAACCTTAAAGGCCCTTTAAAATGTCCTACAGAGAAGTTAGCAGTTCCCTGTCAAAGACGATAGTGCTGCCATCTACGCAACAGTGCTGCCATCTTTTCAATAACAATCGTGTGTTGCCTAAAACGTAAGACACTCGAAGCGTACTTTATATACAGCAAGATTCATGTGATGAATAAGAGATAAAGTCTACATTGTCGTAGAGTCTACAAATAGGATGGCAATTAACTTAAATCTCCGCCAGTCTATACTTCACCAGTTTTGTGAAGTATCGTCCAAGTCTCCCGTAATTGATGATAGAGATGAGATGAGATGGGATATACAGTAATGATAACTTAGGACACCTCCACATACTAACCACTGTCCGATGTCAAAGTAGACAGATTCTATAACAATGTATGTAACAATTCAATGTATATTTAATAATAATTTATTTACAAAATATAATCAATTTACAAAAAGATATCCTTATCAACCATCTTTCTGCCGCGTACCGCTAATTGCAACTGATATCTTCTATATAATTAACCATCCTTTTACCATATTTTTTACATTCTAACTAAAAATGTTATTTGATAGTTATCTTTACCGCACGCTGAGCTTATTTTAAACCTTTTAATTGTGTTAGTGTTGACTGTTGAGAAAGGCATTTAGATGCAGATCACTTTTACATGCTAATGTGGGTTCCTTCAAAGAAACATTCTGTACCCAGTTTATTAACTATGCTAAATATATATCTATCTAGATTCTATATGTACGTAGATACGGGTATATGTAGCATTTTTAACTCATCGCTATAAAATTTGTCATATGTAAGTACACTTATGATATTATTAATAATAGAAAACTATTATAATGTTATAGTAGGCACTCAAAAAAATCCTATGCTTATTCCTAGCGCCCAGTCGTGTAAAAATTGTGCATTTTGGAATAAATATCGTTTGCTTTATCGGAGAACCAAATCCGCTAACCCGCACTTTGCCAGATTGGCAGACAAAAGGGTTAAACCAGGGTTAAAAAAGGGTTAAACATGGGTTATACCATTATACATTATCCCTAATGCCATTATACATATTATGAATTACAGTTACACTATCTAATAGTTGTATGGATATTTAAATTATTGAAGACAAATGGCAGCAATTAATGGACAATAACTCGATGTCGTATGTTCATAAATATTTCGTCGAAATCATCTCCAGATTTTTGGGTTTAAAGGTTGTTTTCTATTTCAATATTAGGTTACACTTTCATACCTTTCGCATACAGTACCGATGGGATGTTGGTTTTCCTTCATATTTATTACATCGGAGTATTTTTGGCGGAGATGTAAAAGCGGCACAAGAGCACGAACTTTTTGCAACAGCCACAGGCTCACGTTCGACTACAAACTCACTTGACGGTAAGCGAAATGCAGCTTATGATGTAGTACATTTGTATAGAAACGGCCGATTCATTTACAGACTGTTAAAACTATCAGCGTCAGGGCACGTCAGTTGTATCGGCATAATTATAATATCACTATATAAAATATCTACTATTATATCGTGCATGATTTATTAATGTGATGTCTAAAGAGCTTTATCGTACACTTTACGTATGATGTAGGTATTAAATAAATTAACAATATTAATATTTTGAAACGCGTACGCATAGAAACAGGTGAGAAAAAAAAATTTATAAAAAGAAAAGAAAAGAAAGTGGGCAGAGCCATTTACTGTCCTTCAGTCATTCATGTCCTTCAGTTCATTCTGTCCAGAGCCATCTAGGTACCTGTCCTTCTCGTCACTCCTCTCAATAATTCATTTTAACGCTGTACAGATAAAGGTATTTCAAATCCGTCTAATCGGAACTCTGACTGCTTCAGTGCACTCATGGACACAGCGCCTCATATGGATCTATTTGCGAATGATAAAAAAACAGTTTTATTGGATTATTGAGGTTTCTGTCATAAATGTTCCCCAGAGAAATTATTATCCACCTAATCCATCATAATCAACGTTTCAGTTCCTAAATACATATGTATGTATGTACCTACATACGTATACCTACATGTTCCAGCTAAGTATAGGATATTGTTTTCGAATGTTTTCCAGATAAATAATTATCAAGTTCATGTATTAACTTATCTGAATGTTATCTGCTTAATACCTTTAGAACATTATTATTAATCATGTTTCTAGCACTGATTACATTATTAAAACGATTAAATGAATATCAACACTGCAATATATTGTTCAGCACAAAGTTCTATATCCTATAGTCCTATGTCCAAAGTCATAATGAAACTTAATAATCAATTAATTAATGACGTATTTACAGAAACCAAAATCAGGAACATTATCAATGATAAATTATGTCTTTTATCTGCTTACATGCTCTTAATCGGCAGTCGCGCTTGCAACCACCAGACCAATGAAGCAGATTTATATCAAACCCTAATAATATTTTCTACGTAATATATTTTCATGGCAATCAATATAAAGTATAAATCAAATTTGAAATCCGAAGCCATTCGCCAGTTTTGTAGCTGGCAACCTAATGAGTCGCAGCCCCGGCCATGAGAAACCATTACAACTGTTTCCGGGTAAAGGAATCCGTAGAACATACGATAGGTGCTCAAAACCGTGGTACACATTTCATTATGAATTGTAGGATATATAATAGTCATTTGACCCAAGGGTCTTTAATATTCTGTCTTCAAATACAAATGCTAATTTAACATTTATATACATCACAGAAATAACACAACACATATCAAGTAGGTAAGCATATAATATTGTTTAGCTCAAATAGGTGTAGTACAGGAACTAACCATGTACGTCCATCGCTCTGATGAGGTTAATAACTCTGTTGTAAACCAAGGTGTTTGCGTCAATACCATATATGAAATCAACATGACTGAAGGTTGCCATCGTAACTCTAAATTTCCCTACGGGTGCGCCCAACTCTCTGAACAGTCTAGTGACGTCCTTTAAGTCTGCTAAGATATCGCCATCGGAGTAGTGCAGGAACACCGGAGCCGTCACCTTGGACAAATCATACGCCGGCGGGTTCATTCTACCGTATCGTCTCAGATTATTAATAGTCCCGTGGTCAAAACGGCGGAAACCTTTATCTTGTATGCTCTGACCGTAGTGAGCCAGCTGCCTTACAGATGCGCCGGCCGGAGTGTGACCCAAGATTATAGGCAAAATTGTCTGTAAAGTTAAACATTGTCATGAGCTGCATGTTTGTGAGTACCTAATATATTTTCGAAGTTTTTACTCCTTTTTTGCTTATCTGTGCCAAAATATTCAAAGTATTGATATGCATGTAAATACATAGAATACTTTTAATCCATTACTTACTAATAGATAGTTTCTTGGGTAAGTAGAAACAGTTAGTCGGACTTATCGTAGCCGACTACGCACAAGCCACCACTAATTTTACAATAAGTAGGTATGCTCTTTTACAGTTTTTGTTGCATTTCATCGATAGTGAAAGATTAACTATGGTACATTTTATAAACGGAGCTTCCTACCTAAGACATGTTGTAAAGTTGTACAATAACTTGACGATACTGCACTTATTAGACATACTTGAAATGAATTTAATAAATCTATTGATATTAAACAACAATTCTGAGGACTACTAGAGATAATTGTTATTGATAATTACAACCTTTTATTTCATATACCTATCAGGAAACTTATTGTATACTTATAAAAGTAGATGCATACTGCATTAATACATACCGCATTGTGTTGAGCTTCATGCCATCCACCGAACAGGAATATTACACTGCTACAAATAGGCTGGAAAACCACTTCATCTCTGCACAAGTTCTGTCCAGCCCATGTCATTAGCTGAGTATTTGGCAAAAGTTCACCGCGTCCAATAAAAGTCGCCAACATCTGAAACATTGATCATTAACCTTTTTTAACATGCTAATAAACATCTCCCCGATTACTGAGTTACATTTATAATTACCGTTAGATCCTTAGAAAAAGGCGCCAAAGCGCGGAACAAAAGATTTCTACTATGTGCCAAATATGCAACGGGAGCCAGGGCGTGCATTGAAATGATCTTCTTATTGTAATCAGGACGAAGGGAGCCCATGACGAAAAACGTCGTGGTGCCCTGAGAGTGTCCTATGTAATGTAATTTTTCTTTTCCTGTATGTTCAAGAACATAATCTATCATTGCAGGTAAATCGGTACTTCCAATTTCATCCCAGGAGAAATTCCAAAAGGCAGTACTAAATATGGCGTCAGGATTTAAACTGATGTGTTTCCGAGAGTAATAAGTCCCACGGGCATTACCCATCCAGACGTCATACCCTGCTTCAGCAAGGATGTAACCTGTAAACGAAAACTTTAGAGAAACATTCACTTGAATACTTACTTCTTGTTTGCTCAATTACCTTTGGACTAAGGCTTCGGTTATCAAAAATATTCTTTAATTATTCTTCGTAAGCCATTTGAAATGCGTGATCATAATTGAACAGGACATTAAATAAAGCAAGTTACCAAGGCTGCTGCCTGGACCCATGAGAACAAAATCAGCGGATGAGGCGAATAGGCCGTGCATGACGAAAACGACCGACCTATTCTGACCCGGGATATTGTTCGCGTCACGACCATGCGGGATGCGGTGCATGCCCAGCACGTATCCGTCCGGGGTCGTCACTGAGTGCTCTTCTACTGGGTAGCCGTATTTTTGGATGAGTTCCGGCTACAAATAAAATTATTCTAGATACTTATTATAGCCACTACTCGGAATATGATCATGTCTAAGAATCATGAATATACCTACTGTAGAGGATCTTGTAAAATAAGTATTATATAAACACAACTTACGACATCAAGGTTAGCATCTTCATAGACATTATTTGAATATCTTGCACCAAACGCTACTGATTCTATAAATTGTTCAATACATTCAACCTGGGCCAAAGTGGAAGACAAGCCCACGGTTAGGCCTATCAGGAGGCTTACTCGCAACATTATATTCGGAAATGTAATTTGCGGAAAACCTAACCGACTATTGTCCAAAAACAATCGTTACATTTATATCGTCGATAAATCTGATAAAGTATGGTGATTATGTAGATAATTAACAAATAATTAGCACGTTGAAAATTTCTAAACGTTTCGTTGCGAGGATCCGTATGTATCTATATTTTAATTTGTTTTTTTTTCAACCCTTTAATAATTCCACTGTTGGATACGTACCTATCTTCTCTCGGGGTGAGAGGCTTATGGATATAATTAATGTTATTTTTGGTTTATTTATTCAGATTTATTAGAAAAACAAACGATATCTAAAAAAATAAATTGACGGTAAAATTATTTGTATCTTTAATTCTACTTTCATATTTTGGTATCTACATCATTAAAAACATATAGGTAGATAATGTTTTTGAAACCGTATGAAGTCCGTCGATCAAAAATAGACCAGCTGAGAAGAATATGACCCTAACGTTTATCACTCGGAAAGGAATTTGGTAATCAAAAATAAAACGATGACAAGATAATCCCCGCGGTGATAGGCAGTAAGCGTAATAGGTACAGTCCCATGTTTCACCTGTTACCTTTACGTCCTATTGTGGAATAGATGGTGAGCCTATACGCGGTGTGACTACATACAACAGGTACAAATCCAGATTCTGTACCATCATCAACAAAGATTACTTCAAACTTCTCAGGAAATGTGAAAATAAGCGGCAGATCAAATGCTTTACTTCCGTTTCGAATTTTAGTCAAGTTCGTTATTTTCTCTTTAAGAACACCTTCGTCGGTGTGATATGTCAGATATTTTAAAAGACAGTTTTAGACGATGCCCCATTTAAACACAAGCAGACTTATGTGCGAAACATTAATACCGCGGGACTGTATCTAAAAATTGAAATTGATAAATTTTCAGCTGACTTGCCCTTGTAAGGTTTTGGGAGGTCCGTCGCAGTGACTTTTGACGCGCTGTTTTGGATATCGGGTAAAAGAGATAGAGGTGCTTTAAAGGATTATACATAGATGTTGCATCACGGCAGTAGGTTAGCAAACGCATTCTACGTAGGCAAAAGTATACGACATGTAGTAGGTACGATATTCCGAATGTATCGCGATCATTTTGCGGCTGGACAGCTACTGAAATGTTTCACAAAGACGCCGTGGGCGACATCCTTTACTTTGTTTTGGATGTTACCTAATACCATGATCGCCCTTCATATACAATTAAACAGTATTTTTCCCACCCATTCATGATTATAAAACGGTGAAAATAATCTTTCGTTCATAATCTTCTTGCTTTTACGAAATGGTATCAAAAACTTCTTACTCAGAAGTAGGTAGTCTCTTGTATTATTTTCTTTATTTTTATTAGCTTTAACATAATTTCTAGTAGCTTTCTGGAACAATTTCGGTCGACCTTGGATAGCACTGAGGAATACGATAAGAATCGTAATAAAAAATTAATAACAGAATAAGTATGTATGGTACAAATTCCCATATCCAAAATCGTCATGATTTTTGATAGGTTATTTAAAATCCTTCCCGGTGACTAATACTAAGTGATTATTTTCGTTATAGTTTAATCTCACCCTGCTAATCTACGTAAACAATATATGTACGTACTATTGATAATTACGTACGTAGGCTACTATCGTATTAAGTAAGGACCTTTTTCATTTTATATCTACGTAATCTGAATAATTTCTCGGTACTTACTTATACTTATACTTTTGTTAGGATGTGATTAGGTACATATGTACCGGCTTAACTCAAGTGTTTCTTAGATTGGACCGGGATGATTAAGACCACCAGTAAACCAAATTAGAATTTCCAATAGCCAATATATTTTTTATTATTATTATTATTAATATATTTTTTCCACATCTTAAAAAAATTAAGTTGCGAAAGAATTAAATCTCTACAGCCTTACTCTAAATCAGAATGCGTATTTAATAAATGAAAGTACTTAAACTGTCTCGGTGTTGTAGTAGTTGTGAGTGAAACTAGGTACTGACCAAAAAATCCCAAGATCGATCCCTAAATCAGGCAGTCTTATTGGATTTTTCTACCTCGAAATTCCCAGTAAGTAACATAGAATGCCCCTTACTCATATATGGATTCATACCCTGAAGGCCCTAGTAGGCTCACCCCTATTAGAAGTAATGTATATCTTTGGATACATCAGCTTGTTACCACATCTTCGGCCTGTTAGTCCACTACTGGACATAGGCCTCCCTTAAAGCATTCTTATGCACATGAATAGGAGTGTTTTGTCTATCATCAAAGAACTGGTCCTGCAAGTTGTGAATAACAAAACAGAGGTGTTCACGCACAACATTAATCACAACTAGAAAGAAATTCTACTGATGAACATAAGTATATTATGCTATGTGCAGTAGGGCCATATAAATCACTGTCATATCAATCTACTGTGATGACCCATTTATTTATGCTGATGTTACAATTTATCGTTCTAAACTTACATTCAAATCTCTACTTTGAAAACTTATAACCAAATGATCAAAAACAGATTAAACTATCGAAGAGTGAGAATTTCTTTATTAATAAGAGTAATCTATTTTCTTAAGTTAAAAATAAATCTAATGTTTTACAAAACATATTAAAAGTGATATCCAAGTGAAAAGCTAGTGTGCTAACAAGCAACACACATTTTATACCAGTTACGAAAAAACAATTAAGTAATAGCAGTCTTACATAAAAAGATGAAATAATTTTTAATACAAACTAAATAATAGTTCATTGGCAACATCCAGATTGCACACATTTCATGATGTTATATGATAGTGTGATTTAAAAAAAATTATCAATGTTGCCGTTTTTATTCAGGGTTTTTTTAGTTAATAAGCTTAGTGTGGTGTTATTTTTGTAAATACTAAAAATCTTCATCGTCAGAATCTAAGGCAGCCCTTCGACGGTCAAACTTGACAGTGCTCGATGATTTAGGCATCTGTTGATTGACAGATTCCAGCAGCTGTATAAGTTCTTGTTCTGATATTTTTGTGCGCACCTGGCCCATCTGAGCCATCCGACAGATCATATTTTCCACCATTGCACCTTTTTCCGGTCTACTGAGTTTGATAGTGTTTACTGCAACAAATATGTTTTATTAGCATACCAGCACGCCACATGGCTTGCTTTAAATTAATGTACATGAAAATAGGAAAGACAAAACAAAATATTATAGAAAAAGATAATCAAACTAAGTATACATAGAAAAGTGTTAATGAATTAGCCAATAAATAAATTTCTCGTAACGAAATTTAATAGAGTATTTTTGTCTATATAGACCGAGTCACACACTCACTATGAGGACAAAGATAGGAACAACAAGATATACATACAATATGCAAACTTATAAATAGTACATTTCTGAAATAGTTCATTATTTGTAATAATAGCTATAGATGTTGAGTAATAAATAAATAATGATAATAATCGACCCATTTATCATTCCACTGTTGGAATATGGGTGATGATATGGTAATTAAATGATGTTGAGTGTTAGATGTCATTTAGTTGAAATATAAATCAGTTTTTTACATCTGGCTCTGGCGTCTTGACTGAGCGCTTGGGCAAGTATTGTATGCTTTGCTTCCTCCATTGCTTGCATCCTCTCCTCTTGAGCCTTCGCTTGACTCTGATCTCCTGTGCCCTGTAATATTTTGAAACATAATATACGATTAAGATATAAATAGTGCAGCGCATTTTGCATAGCATATAGAATAGAGGTTGTGGGTCAGAATTTTAATATAGTTCGGTCCAAAAAGGCAAAATGAAATTCCAATCAATCATTAACCAAAATACTCACACCATGTTGCGATTGCAACTGCGCAAGGCGCTGCTGGCGAATCCTTTCTAAATCTGGATCATCCATTTTACTGAAATATTTTACAAATTATTTACAAGTACTTCAATCGGTAATTTAATAAAAATGCTGTTTTTTTGTAACCTAAGTTTTAACTAAAGGAAAGAAAAGGAAAACAGAATTTATATGTCAGGTAGGTACGATTTTTTCATGACATTTGGTTTTAGTTCTCACTTTTTCAGCCTCGAACAAATGTCATTTAGCCGTACTTTACATATATAAATCAATCAACTACTTACAAGAACGCATAACACCAAAAACATGAATTTAACTCAATATTTAATATATGTTTCTAGAAATAACGTTCTATCTATTAACGAAATACAGAAGTATTTCTCTAGCTATTTTGTTTATTATGAATAGTATATAGGTACATAGTTATTTACATAATAAACGTAGTTGGCTTTATTCATCTTTCAGCCAGCAATAGGCTTGCAAAGCATTTATTATAAAAACCACAAATTTTTAAATTAATTCTGTTAATTTAATTATTTTAAGTTATCCAAGTATAAATAAAATATTAGCATATATTTCTCAAGCTGTCAAAATGTAAACTTTATACACTGTGTAATTTTTAAATTCAACGCGATTTGCTTGGCAATGCATACATATTGTGGTTCAATAAATGTAAACTTGTATAAATCATTCTGTTATTGTGCGATATCAATACATTAATTTACAAGCAAAATATTTTTTTTATTAACGAAATATAATGATTAACAACGAAAAATTTTAATTCATTTGTTGTTTCTCTTGGGCGACAATGTTGCGCTACCCCTTTGCTTCACGTTACAATACAAAGTGACTGCTTGACAAAAATGTTCACAGTTCCACACAATCTACATCCCTAACTTCCAGATACTAAAAAAAACCATATGTTTACAATATTATTCGTTTGATGGACCGAAACCATATTATACGAAATTGAAGATATTAATAATATTTTCTGAAATCGTCTAATCTTTGGTCAATAATATTGTAATTGTTATTTTTTTTTAAATATATTTGTCCTTTTATGTAGCTATTACTTATTTTAAAACTGAATAAAAAAAAAATAGTGCAATCTATAATTATTAATACATAAATATGATACCTCTGTACGTTGATAATGGAGTAGCTTATGTGTGGAATTCTGAAGGTACAGTATATTCCAAGAATTTAATTTATTAAGGCAGCACAGGAATTATTAAATAACTTAATTTTAGACTGGTGTACATTGCGTACGAAATACAGAATATGTGGATCATTGATTGGATCAGCTCCCGCCTTTCCCAGACAGAATGATTTTCAAGGTAAATTCAGTTTTGATAGTATTCTTATTGTCATCCACATAATTCATGATAGAAAATTATTATTTTTAAAGGGTTACCAATGGAACTTTTACCTGAAGAAGCTGCATTGCTGGTAGATGTTGGTGCTTGTGAACTGTTCGAAATACCAAAATTAACGGAAAAATTAAATGAGGAAGAAAAACAACAGATACAGACTCTTGAAAAACAGTGAGCTTTGACAACCTTTAAATCAATAAATTAACTAATTGTAATTAATTTTAGGACTGTCGACTTGCATGGCAACCAAAGAGCACTATTTGCTTCTTTTCTCAATGTCTGATGTAATAATAATATTACTATGTTTGAGCTGTGTGAACTGCCAGTTATTACATTTAACAGTAGGGTATGTCACTTATAAGAGTGGTTATTACCATTTGGGCTACTGAACTAGAAAGTAAGGTCATATACCATAAGATTTCACAAGCTCAGAGCTGGTTATAGTAGCATAATAAAACATCAAACAAGCAGGCAAAGGCTTACTTCTAGTATTGTATACAATATTCATTGATAGATACATATTTCCAATATTATATGGAATGATAAAGTTTCAAAATTATTGATGAATATACATGCTTAAGTTACCATGCAACTATTTTTATAAAATCAAAGGGGATGGTAGTACTGTATTAATTAATGTTATGGTTTTAGTATTCAGCCACACTTGTATAATTTACTGTGTTCATCGAATTTCTAGAGCACTTGAAGAGCAGACACAGGCATTAAGGAAGCATAGAATAGAACAGCTATCTCAAAAGATTGATATAATCTTCGCAGGCAAGAAAAAGAAGTTGTTATCAAAAGGAGTGACAGGTAAGTCTGAAGAAAAGGAAAAAAAATCACTATTGGTGGTGGCCTTGATGTGATAGAAGATCATAAAAATGATGACTGTATTTAAGAAACCTATTTTACATTTACCTATATAACTTACACAAAACTCACTTTTATTTTCACACAGACAAGCTGTTAAAAACATAATAATGACCAATCTATCAATATCTTTTTCATTTTTTTTAGGTCCTATATTTTCAGGTATAACATTTAAGTTGTGAATTGTTATAATTTTGTTACTCTCATTTTAATACTCTTTGAAATTATCAATTTACTTGTGGTCCAGTAGTTGACACCCTCATCAGACAGTTTTCTCACAAGAAAAATAAATGCCTACCCTATCATTAAACCATGAAATTATTCTCTAAATTCACAAATTTAAAATGTTTAGTACTACAATTTGCAAATTAAAATAAACACTATTATTTTAGAGTTTTTTTTTTTTGTTCACGGTCCTGATGACTGCCAATCTTCATTTTGTTGTTACAGATGTAAAATTAGATAAGCAAACCATATTACAAGAGGAAATCAACAAACTGCCTGCCCTGTCACCAGCCCACGTGCTGGTGCAAATACCAACCGAACATTATATTGGAATAGGTAATGCTATAAAAAAATAAATCGAAAGTTATTGTAAAATGCAGAGTGCCATTTAAAACTCTGTAGATGTTGATGGACACAGAAAGTGTTGAGAAGCAGTGACATTGACTCCACTGTGTCGTAAATCACCTGCTCTATTTAAATATGACTTATTTTCTATAGTTACATTTAAACTACATACTTATACCTATATGTATATAGCTATAACTCTGCAATCTCCGACTCACATGCCCAATGACTATGGGCAAAAACTATAGGAGAGGCCTATGCCTAACATGTGATTTAAACACACTGATGATGATGATGATGATGTTGATGATGTTGATGATGTTGATGATGATGATGATGATTTTTTGGGATGGACCAACTAGTTTCAGACCTCATACAGGTCCAAAACTAGCCGGACCATCCCGAAAAACGCACGTGAGTTAAGTCGGTACATATATAATCACTGTTGATGTTGGTTAGTACCTTTTGCTTTTTCACATGATTTGTCAAGAAAACCACATTAAAGTCTAATGTAAAGTTTTTTATTTCAATGGTGCTCTTAGGTAATACTAGCAAGTGAGTAAGTACCTTCTTAAATTCATAAGCCTTACTTTCAGAAACAAGGAAAGTAGATGTAAGCAGCCTACATTCTGGTTATTCCGACAGTGAAAGTTTTATACGCTATGCTGTATTCAAAAATTTATGGGAACAAGGACACTACATTACGAATGGTTCAAAATTTGGAGCTGACTTCCTTATGTATCCAGGTACTACAACAGTTGTCTTAGATTACACAAAGTATCTAGTTTCAACAAAGAAAAATGTTGCTGCCATGTAGGCGACAGTGTTGCCAACTACGCGACGGTGCTATCATTGGTTTAGTGTGAATATTGTGCCACTACCGACATTTAAATACATTCATGCTATTTCTATATAAACCAATCATTATATAACACAAGGGTTCACTCACGACCACATTGTCGTATACTTCATAGTGTATTTACACATTTTAGTACTGAACAATTTCTAAAGTGTTTATTTATAATATCCTATTTCAGGAGATCCTGTGAGGTTTCACGCCGCATACATGGTACGGTGTATTAGTGATCCGAATACGCTTCTACGGCCTGCAAATTTAGTTGCCTTCGGCCGCTTAGCCGTATCCGTCAACAAATTATCAGTTCTTGCATATTGCAATAGCTTAGGACATATCGAGTACCAAACGCTACAGTGGCATGACAGTATTATTGGGTAGAATATAAATATATTTTTTGAAGATTAGTTCTTAATTTCAGTTTGTTTTATTACATCCTATATCGCAATTATGTCAAGTCTTTTACTAATAAGCGTTTCGTAAGTATTTATACATATTATGATTATAAATATACCGGCATAACACACGACATGATCATATATGTTAAAGCCATCGCCATAGCGTTGGTTTTAGTTTCTCGCTAAATATCTTATTTTTAGAGGAATATATACAGCAAAATATACGGAAAGCTTTTTAGAAAGTTAATAATAAAACTGCCCTTACGATCCTGAAGGATGAAAAATGAGATAATCATATACCTTATTAAATTCTACGACGAGTACTATAAACAGAATCTCTTTTGAGACGAAGTCTTTAAATAATCTGATAAGAAATTTAAAAGCCGTACTGATGACACTAAGGTAGTTCCAAAAGTAAAGTGGACTATATTGATAATTATATACAAATATGGTGTATTTAAATTATCGATTGACGTATATTTAATTTATAAGTTTTTCCTTCAAAAATGTTAACTACTAAATCATTAATATCTTCCTTAATCATACCATGTGTTATAATTTCCTGAAAATATAGCTGTGGTCAAAACCTAGTTTATGCCTGAAGTTAAGAAAAGTCAAATGTCAAGATCAGCTGTTGTCAAATCAAAAGCACCGGATTCAAAAGGCAAACATCGCAGAAATGTAAATACAAATACGATAACTCTAAGACCAAGCTAAATAACACTGGCAGGAATATACATTACTAAAGGCACTAAAACTTCAATTAGTTATATTTTTATATCTGTAGTTTAATAGTGTAACACAGTGTTATATAACGCAAGCAAGAGAAATGGCAGCGAGAAAAGTTCTCATTGGTAAGATAATTAAGTTACGAACTGAATGATTCTCAACATATGCATATATAGTTTCGTGGATATCACAAAAACACATTTACCCGAAATGGTGTTCACTTTTAGCTTGCAGTACTTTGGTGCAAAACATGAGTAAAATATTCCTACGGGTTAACTCGAAGAAATACACGTGAGTTAAGCCGGTACATATTTATTGATATATGTATATTAATTATTTATGGTCGTGACGTTTGGGATTGTTGTTCCCGACCGGCTGTAGAAAACCAAACTGGTTGTGATAAGGATCTCAAACTGATTGGGAGTTAGCAGAGATTTCGTAATAATTATTTACATCATAGCTCTCACTCCTGTGCCTTTATGAACTTTGTACATGAATAATAGTGCAACAGAATTAATAAATGTATGTAGGCAGAGGACTGTGATGAACTCCTATAAATCACCAGTCAAATTATATGTCCTCTCACAGAAGACGTGATTAGTCTATTGCCGTCCACTGGGTGAAATCCAGACCCCAACATAATTATGTAAATTTCAAATAAGATCTACCTAATAACACCTGAACTGTGGATAAAACCTAACCATTCAACCGACAAGGCAGTCAAAAGATTTTTGTAACTGAACAAAATAAAAACAATATGATCATTATGTTGGCAGGAGGTGGTACTGGTTTTGTTGGTCGTCACCTGGGTGAGCTACTGACCAACAATGGGTATAATGTGGTCAATGTATCCCGCATGCCTGGTGCCAATAACATTTCATGGTCAACATTGGAGACATCTGGGTTGCCAGCCACCACAACTGCAGTTGTAAACTGTGCAGGTCAAATGTTCATGGACTTCACCAGAAGATGGACACCTGGGTAAAGTGAAATTAAATGTTGATTGAAATGTTTAATTATTTTATAGCTGTAATTTAGTTTACATATTCTTAAATATATTCAGTTTGTTAATCTATTTGATTTACCATATCTGTCTACAATACTAAAATTAATTACTTCATGTAAAGTCATCTAACTTCCAAGGGAAGAGATGTCAAAATTAGTTTGAACATTGAAATATTTGATTTTAGGGGTTCAATATATATGTATATGTATATATAAAAAGTAGAATTCATAAATTATTTCATGTTTTAGATTCAAGCAGAATGTTCAGAACTCACGAGTGTATACCACAAGAACGCTAGCTAAGGCTATTAATGAGAGCCAGGACAAACCCAAGGTGTTCGTGCTTATCACTGGCGTTGGGGCGTATGAGCCATCAGACACAAATAAGTATGATGAAAGCAGTCCCACCACAGGAACCGACTTCTTCTCTAAACTACTTGTTCACTGGGAGAAAGCTGCCAATGTAACCCCTCCAGTTAGACTTGTAGGTATTCCGTGTTATTATAAAGATGCTCAAAGTTACAACACAAGGTCTATTAATGATTATTATCGATCATAATTCTGTAAGGGGGGTGACAATGAGATTTAGACTTGCAAAAAGCTATAAATTGACTACTATTTTTGCAGTTTTTACCCTTGCATTGATCTACCTAACTAGCACCTAAGACACATTATGAGTATGGTGAAAATACTGTCTTGTTAAGAATACCCACCCAAGTGTGTCCTGTCAAAAGACGGAATCAAATTGTCATAGAAAAATTATTGTGTTTGCATGAAAAAGTGTTTCTGACATATTATACTCTAGTCGCAAATGAGCGATATATTCAATTTAGCAATTTCATGCTTTTAAGTTTTGTCCGATACAGTTTCATTTTTAACGGAAATGCAAAAGACAGGTTTTTTCATATTATTTTTTCGTTGTAGGTAATAATACGTTCTGGGGCCGTCCTGGGTCGCAATGGTGGCATGATCAATAACATGTTCCTGCCGTTCTACATGGGCGTGGGAGGTCGCATCGGTTCTGGCAAGCAGTACCTGCCCTGGATTCATATCCACGACCTGGCGAGGTTGATAAAGTTCGCGATAGAGAATGAGCAGGTCACTGGCATCCTGAACGGCGTCGCCCCACAAGTTATAACCAACGAAGAATTTACTAAGGTTTGTAGAACAACCTCTTTATTATGTAGTTAAAAAATCCTGTTCTTTATTCTTGTCTTTAGATGAGACTAATAGTCATGAGGATTTTCCTATCAAATGTTCGGTGAATATTTATAAGCGCGACTGCCGATCGGGAGTGCTTGGATTCGAATCCCGCGTCGAGTACTATTGGATTTTTCTAACTTAAATTTTCTAGTAGTGGCTTGGAGTCTGGAACTGTGCCCGGTGTTTGGCAATAGACTCGCCGCCTATTCCATGAAACGTGGGAGTGTATTAACCTCTTCTGCCTACCCCCTACGGGTATTACAGGCTAGATGGTACGTAAACCAGTTATTTAAAATGTACTAAGTGTGTTTATGTCAACATGTAGGCTTTCGCTAAGGCGTTGTCGCGACCGGCGATCTTCCCGGTTCCCGAGATAATCTTAAACTTCCTGCTGCACGAAGAAAGGGCAATGATCATGACTAAAGGGCAACACGTCACGCCCAGAAGGGTACTGGATTATGGTTTTAAATATGATTATGATAATATCGACGCAGCTTGTAAGGAATTTGCGCATTTGTTCCCCGTTAAGAAAGTGATCAAGTGATTTTGATTTTAAAATTGTCATTGTAAAATGTCAAATGGAACCTTAAAAGTTTTTAAATTCTCAGATTCATTAGTGTTTTATAAATTTTCCAAATAATGTATTGTTATATAATGTTACATAATGTTACACATATATTAATGTATTGTTATAAAGTTCATGCAAGACAATAATGTATTTTTAACTCCAATAGCAACGGAAAGTATTTAAAAAATTGATTCAGATTAAAATATATAAATGATAAACGTCAGACGTTCACTATTATATATGTACATATTATGTATAGTATTATATAATGTTGTTTTCAGATGAAGCCTTAAAATGTCATTAATAAGTCAATGAATGTGTACTTGTCATATAAGAAGTAATTTTAATGTATGTACATTTAATATTATGAACCCAGGTGGAAAAATGAGTGTTATCTTTAGGCTACTGTTTTATGTTTTATTTGTGACATCACATCAGTTTTCTATTGCAAGTAATTTCTATACATAAGAAACTAGTAAGTCTGCCTCACCCGTGTTTACTTGATTTGAATAAATATAAACACCTGCATGCAGTTATTACGGGAATAGCAAAGAGCCTTTCAAGAGCCTTAACTAGTCAATAAGCTGCCAAGGAATGATTCGAAGTGTACCTAATATAATATGTAGTTATGTTTTATGAAGGTATGTATGTGCTCTCTCTTTTATATTGGAACAAAATCGGTATAGTCGATTCACTCTAATACACGTGCACTCCCAATACACTATGATAGTACATAAAGGTAGGTTTTCACTATGTTCACACACGAACTTCTCTCCGCGCCGATGTACACGTGCCCCTAAAATCACTAGAGTGGTGGATAAGGATGAGTTTTTATTATGTTCGTGCACGAATTTTGTCTTCGTGCCGATGTACACATGACCCCATACACTAAGGTAGTGATAATGGTGGGTATTCACTATGTTAGCGCACCACACGATTCGCGGTACGATAGGTTTATGACTACTAGAACACAGTTTTCATTCTAACATCGAATCAACACGCCGTCATCGAAATAAACACAAAATGCGCCACATGTTTATTAGCTTCACAGTTATAAAAAGCTTATTTGATTTTATGAATAATTATTACAAGAATAGACTTAGGAAAAAGTTGGATATTATAACATCTCACAGTAATGTATAATGAATAACCTTCGATCTCAGCATTTATTTAAGGTCAACTCTATCTCTATAGTGCTTTATCCCTAGTATCTCTATACTTGCGTTTACTGGGATACGAGCGCAATGTGCGACAAGAACCCACTGACATCTTAAAATCGTCATAGACCCAGCTATGGTATACATATACATATTTAGCAGAGCATATAATGATATATTACAATATATTTTTATAGTAACGCTCGAGTAACCACGCGTGTAGCTATGATATACATCTTTTTCTTATAACAAAATGTGTTAATATATACAGGTAGACATATCTCGGTAAAGCAAGACATATTATTGCACAGATAATGAACGCAAAGATATATATTGTAGCTCCGTCTATGACGACCTTCACGTAACTCCCGTCCAGAAAAACGCATTCGCCGTAGTCCACGCAATGTTGCACGCTCCAAGAGCACGAACGAATCCACTACTGAAGTTGCTGCGCTAACATGAGGAATGAAATACCCTCCATAATAGTTCAGTGATACCATCTTACGCTTCAGTCCGACCTAATTAGGCATACGTTTGCGTTAATTTTGTAAGTATTTAATTGTTATTTTGTTAATAAAGTTATTGTTTTTAAACATGTTTTTTTTGTGTTCTTTTAAAGACTACCTTGAGCCAAAGCAAGTGTATTGCCAAAAATAACTGAAACAAGATGGAAGATTGGTAGTTTTTTGACATCAGCGGGCACTGATAGTTTAAGTTGGTAGCTAAAGATCAGTCATCAGTCACTTGGTACATGAACTATAACTTCATGGACGACCGACTTGTGGAGCCGACTACAAATGTTGTTATAACAATATGGACATTTACTTGTACGCCTTATTCCGCCATTATATTAATTTAAAATTGTTTTGGCTGATCTCACATGAAGTACTATAATTTCATATAATTAAAATTCGGTTAAAAAAACAAAGTATTTACGAAAATAGTTTTCATAATATATGAATATATACTGCAAATATATACCCTTTGTATTTATTTGTAATCGCAGACAAAATAAATAAAAGCCAGATTTTAACTTATATACTTAATCTTTCCCTTTACGTCAGGAACATTTCTTTTCAAACATCCAATTACATTACAATGTTGTATCGGACATTTTAACGATTAAATCTAAATGTAACGTTTATCGGTTAATGTTAAATTCACATTGTCACCCACCTTTAACCTTGATTCCAATATAATATCCGCTCAAAAATTCTTAATTCGTTCATGATAACCGGGTCACTGTAGCATACGATAGATCACATTCACTAGTGAATGACTGAAATTACCAGAAAAAGAGTGAATACTCGACATTTTGACTCGACATCAGTAATTAGTTCGGTCGTTATTATTCTAATATATGTTGAGATTTTTATGGTACAGACTGTTGCAGATAGACAGAAAACAATCCACACTTGGGAGCAAATATGAGATAAGGAAAATCACGCCCGTATTTCCTGTAAGGAGTAATTTGTTATACATATTTACTTTCCATTGTGAAATATGAGTGATGTCTGTTGCCATACCTCGGGATCATATCTAGGTCCCAAGCTACTACTATGATTTTCTACTACTAGAAATCGAACCCAGGACCACTCGCTCTACAGTCGCGCTTGCAATCACTTTACGAACGAGGCAATCTGGTTTTAATAAAATACTTTAAACTACAATAACTCAAAGTAATCCCTTATATTCTCACGCGGAATATAACTACTCATTTATGACTTCAATAAATATATGTACATACCGATATAATGTATGTTTCCCGAGATAACCCTAAAAGTATTAACGGTTTCCTTAATTTTTTCATACTTTCATCATTAAAAGGAAGCGGGATACAAAAAAAAAACGTCAACGATTTTTTAAGTACTTTATTTCATATTTATTAAAAAATATATAACTATTAAACTAGTAGTATGCTAAATAAATATTGTAAAATTTCAAAACCCCTTAGAGTCAAGTCACATTAAAATCAAAATATAATGCCTACAAAATTTTATTATAATTCACAAATTATTTATACAATTTTTTACAAAATCAATATATATTGTACTCGCTAAGTAGAAGATAACACAGAATATCAGATATCTATGTTAGTAAAGGATGTCGCGATTAAAAGATATGGAATGACCGCGACATCAATGAACGCGGAAATAATTAGTGTGCAATATGATCTAACTAGTCATAATATGGCGGAACCTTATTACTATAAACTTGTATATACAGAACTGAACAATAAACATCAACAAGATCAGATCTCATATTCCAGTTGGTATTAACATTTTTTATTGATAGGGGCACCTCTGTTGGCAACACCGTATCTATAATTGTCAATTGACAGTCGAACACATGAGGTAATAGTTTTGTCACAACAATTTGTAAATTGACAGGAATAAGTATAATAAATTTCTGTGCCTGCGCACAATTTGGACACTGCTCTATTTTAACCTCGCTATCTTCTTAGTTAGCACATTTTGACAGTCCATTTTTTCTTCTTCCATTACAATTTTTAATATAATAATTAGAATAAAACGATAATAAAATCTAATTCATCCCTAAATAGCAAGTAAACGCGCAAAATTTCACTAGATTATTTTAAATAACAATTTCATTGATTTTTTAAACAAATTATGTTATTAACGTTGTTTTGTTTTGTTTTATTTTAGAGCATTTTAATGCATTTAGTAAATTTTTTTAAATATTTAACGCACCATAGTCTGCTAGTTACTATTAAACAATGGCCGAACCTCAACTTACATGTATGAAAATGCAAAAACTTAATAACTATTATCCTACTATACTTCAAAACATACAATATAAAGAACTGTACAATGATAATATACATACATACGTAGATATCTGCAAAGCAAGTCGAACAGGTCTTTATGAAGAAATCGGAACTACTACAAGTTGTTAATAGGATTATTCGCTATGGTTAAATAGCGAAAATTGCAGAAATAGGACTGATTATAACTTTATCCTTGTTAGTAAATGTTAGTATGAGGGCAAATATTGTTAGTTATACACACGTGGTCGGGCAAACACGCCCTTCACATAGATATGTTTTAAAAACGAATGTTTTACGGTGAAAATAGATAAGATGTAAAAACTCGCCTACATTTCTACTTAACTGAGTTTGAGTTGAAAAATAATGCGTTCGTCATATTATGTCATAAGGCATGACACTTGTATAATTTTATACATTTTTCAACACGACACGTTCATGGGGTTTCCGGGTCTATTTTCTGGAATTCCTCCACGAGCCTGGTCACGTATTTGCTGAGGGTGTCCTGGCGCATGCGGCCCACGTCCAGCACCTCCTCATGGTTGGCTCCGGCGTTAGTGTCGTAGCTCGTCACACACTCGTTCGTAATGAGCGACAGTGCGAACACGTTCATGTCGCAGTGGCGGGCGGTGATCACCTGTAGAAAATTATTTCATTAACATATTTATTTATTTACATTTTATATATGTATGTACCTATGTAAAAAAATTAACCAAAAAAATAAATTGAGATTTCCTGCTGGATCATTATAGAGAAAAGTTGCCATAACTACAGGTTAGCGCTGCATATCACTGGTTCAATACAAAACGTCTGAAAGACAGTTACCGTTATTAAATATAAACATTAAATTTTTCGTACTCTGATTAACC
>DWEE01000120.1:0-21905 GCA_018245755.1 Parelbella macleannani | reverse complement strand
TTACCTTAGAAAAAAATAATAATAATCAACCCATTTATCATTCCATTGTTAGGATATACGTCTCCTCTCATGTTGAGAGTGCTAAGGCCATAGTCCACCTCGCTGGCCAGGTGCGGGGTGGCAGACTTCACACACCTTAGATTTTTTTTTATATATTCTAAGGTGTGCAGGTTTCTTGACGATTTTTCCTTCACCGTTAGCAAGTGATATATTTTTTAATTTTGAAACGCACTTTATGTAAAGAGGTACGCGTCATGCATTACCTATTACCGTGAAATAGCTTTTGATTTTATAACATCTTTATTTGATCTTACATGTAATACGTATTCGATTCCATTTCGTACGATCTGAAACGTCATTACAAAATAGCCTCTGCGGTGCGAATTGGCTTGCCTCCAAATTTACATTTAGGGGTGTATTTATAAAAGTATTACGATAAATCAGTTTCACGTTAACGTCTACAGCACTTTTACCATTCCCCCTTTTATATTCCCTTTCATTCGTACTACAATACCTTTTTTATGTCCAACGTTATTTAAATATTACGGTTATTGCTAAGCAATAAAAAAATCGTTCGGGTAATATTGACCACCGTGTGGAAAAACTTTCATGTATATTTTTGCCCATCTACGAGTCTAGAACTACATAGTTGTGTTGTGGCACTAAATACGGACATAGTTTTACTAATTGTTCTAAAGTACCAATTAATAAGTGTAATAGTCCTTCACAAATATTAACGATATTATATTAACATGACGCATTGCTTATACTTACATCACGCGTTTGAAAATATTTGTTCTTTTGTCGGTAATAGATAATGTCACAAGACCTAATATTAAATATTCTAAATTTAACAATTTACAGAATTATTTTGATGAAGAAAACCAAGACTCGCCTATTATAGCCAAATAGGTCAGACAAGGGCTGATGGGAGGATCCAAATTCATCGAAATTGGCTTATGTTATATTATGCATGAACGATAAAAATATCGCTACAGTTATCACTAATTACCACTTAGAAATATTCATAATTAAAGTACGTAATTTAGTAACTGTTACTCTTTGCCATTTGACGAGTTCTGTAAAGCAAAACCACGCTTCGTGACAGCTAAAGCCAAGGTCAGAATAACGACAATTAAGAATCGTAACTGTCAAGATAGTTCATGATGTGCCTGTCATCACATCCAACTTCTAATTTGAAGAAAAAATTTCAGCAGCCCTAATTTTCAAGGTCATTTGGTTGCGTTGTTTTAAATAAATCACGTCTCGGTTCAGAATACTTTTGGAATACATGATTCGTTTACGGTAACTATTTAAAATTTGTACTTGTTATTTGAATAAAAATTGTACATCTATATGTATAACTGAATAAAAACAAAAGTATAATCAGAATCCAATTCATATCGAATAGAAACGGGTCGACAACTTGTCACGAAGATCATATTTGTTACGTCACATTTCTTTCCCCATCGTAATGAAGAACCGACTGGGCACGTTGCAGGGTGATTGTAACCAGTCTATCTTGATACCGCATCTACCGCAGTCTAACCCCCCCTTACCTGTTATTCTCTATTCCCCACCGGAGGGAGCAGTTCAAGTAAAATGGATATTTCACACAATGGAACAATGGTCGAAAATATTATATATACAGACAGCAGCAGCTGGTCTGCCTATATTTTTTTGTTGCTGGAAAAATGCCCAGTATTATTAATTCGAACTGGATATGATCCAGTGTAACGGATCGTTTTTACCTCCAGTTTATTTTTTGGACGGGGTACTTTCGAAATACAAATGAGAAGAATCCATGAAATACAAATGTCGTTCAGTGTCGCACATCAGAAAATAATTGTTCTGATGCATAAAGATTACATTATATGAATTATACATGCACCTATGAATATTTATGGTTTTAATATTGACAATACAGTTGTGATTTATACATGTGGAACGCGTTACGAAAATTCAAGTATTCAGAGAATAAAAATTAATTAATTAATTGTAGAGGTGAAAGCGGAAGGAAGCCTGTGTAGTTTTTATAGTATTGGACATATTTGTTAACCTATAGCATAAGACGGTGAAAGAAAGACTTAGATTTGTACACAAAAAGGTGAATGAAGATTTATTGTGGAATCCAGCTATTTTTCCTTGGCCACGACCCACATATGAAGATATTTATACTTAAGAAGAATGATGGTAATTTTTTATGCTAAGTATTTGTTTTTACGCTTACGCAACAAGTGCAGGTATCTTAGACAAGAGAAAAAATTTGGAGGAAAATCATAGTCATAAATTTTCGAAAAATGATCATAGTCACTACTTATTGATTCCTGCGACCTTGTCAGCTTTTTTTATACGATAGGTGATTTTTACAGTACACTTTACAGTTAAGAAATTGTGTAAATTAGATAATTATATGTTTAATAGAATATTTTAGATCTGTTATCAATCTCATTTAATGACACCCGAGTTAATCCAATGTATTTTAAATACTGTATATTTAATAATCTTAGAGCAATTTAAAATCATTTTAATTAATTTGTTACTTGATAATGAAAGTAAACGCATATAAATAAAATTATTGGCTGATCTCGTACGTGATAAATTACATTTTAGTCTTGTTTTGTTAAAGTAGGAAATTCTCTACTGGATTCGTGTTTTACTGTATTAACCTCCCCGACATTTTATATAACGGCACACTTAGTAACAGCCAGTATGTTATCAGACGGCTTGTTCAGTAAATTAGTGGAATTGTTCGAAATCGAGCTTCAAAATTTCCCCTTCATTTTCATCCGCTTGCATTCCAAGATTTTCTCGATCCTTCGAGGTATTTCGAACATTCTGTTGTCGACAAGGTTATCGTTGTCTGCTTATTGTAAAATCACGTTCTTTGCTTGGGCTGCCTCGTTGGTCGAGTGGTTGCAAGCGCGACTGCCGATCGAGAGGTCCTGGGTTCAAATTCCGGGTCGGGTGCTATCAGATTTTTCTAATTTATAATTTCTAGTAGTGACTCGGAGTCCGGAATTGTGCCCGGAGTATGGCAATAGACTTACCACCTATTCCAAGGGACATAAACATAACTGGTGAAACGTGGGAATGTACTACATTCCTCTGCCTACCCCTTTGGGGATTGCAGGCGTGATTTTACGTTACGTTTTACGTTCTTAGTTTTTTCGATTTTGTTAATTACATTATTTAACGACGTCTTCAAAAATATGAGACTTGAAAATATACTTATACGGGAAGTACCGATAAAATTGCTCTAGAGTACATTTGCTAAAGAAGGCGCCGATGTTGCATAATTTTATTATGTAGACTCTGTTATAGCTGTTTGCAAACGATTTTCTATTCGTGGCTAGTAATTACAAAAACTCTCTGTTTATTAGATCTCGATAACCTAACTAACGATAAACTTGCTCGATAAGCTTCTTAAGTAGGTTCATCATCGCTGATTTTACGGTCCAGTGATTTCTAGGTCGCGTGTTGCGCTTTTACAAGAAGTAATGCAGAAAGCACCACACTCAACCATCAAAAGCCGTGAATTTGTTTCGGAAGCAAATTCTGCGAAGTGTCTCAGAATCAAATGGCGTGGCGTGAAGCGTCTCCGAAGCGCGAAACGCCATTATTCCGTAGTAACAAGTGAAGTTAGAGGAATCGTGTTCGTGTTGTTTATTTTACTCCGTGCAGCACTTTCGTCAGCTCGAGCGGATGGTTCTTTTGTCGTTTTCCTGAACAAACATGTTTAGTTGGCGCTAGCTTTTATAGATTTACAAAGTGCTGACATCAAATTTGTTTCAGCTTTAGAGACATTTTTTTTATTTTGATTACAGTCACATCACGTATGGTTGGTAGAGACAGAGCGTCACGGAGTCAGTCCGAGCATTCACTACGATTTTATTTGCTGATATCTCAAATGTTAAATTGATAACTGTATTTGGCTCCTCCAGGATATGATTGCATTAAAGCAGTTTTAAATCAATATGTCATATGTACTTGTGTTTAAATCTAAAAAGTTTTGTTAGATGAGCTTCTAAGTTATTGAAAGCTATTGTTTGCAATTCAACGTCTACAATTATATGTATAAACAATATTTTTTTAAAGTTTGATCTATTTGATACAAAGTCCAAAAACACGTTTTTCAATATCTTATATACGACAACTCAGTGTTTATATAATCTAAGTTCTACTCCATTCTCTTCGATCCGAATTATTTTCTTCGCGAGAAAAATCAGACACTCACTTAATTTCGCAAACATATCATGTCGCAGCTGCAGGCCTGATTTAATATAGAGATTTCATGATTTTTCGATCGGAAACTAACGCTACATCTATTTCCCCTCCCTTGAATTGATCGAAGTAAGAGAGGTATTCCTTAGTCATATTGGCAGATTTTCGAGCTGGATGGTTTGCGCTTATAAGTTATTTATATTTTCAACATATGAAAACACTGTTCATGTCAGTTATGAAAATCGATTTACTTAGACATGTTGCAACTGACTTTGAAATATACTAAAATTTTAATCATACTTTTGCCCTGTTGTTTACAGGAGTGCATAGCATACCACCTTGAACATAATGATATTTATCAATTCTAGCAGGTTTCTTAAGTATTTTTTATAATACGCAATATTATGTACCATATCGACTTATTTATCGTCATCATCAACATCCTACCTCCGTTCACTGTTGGACACAGTCCTTTTTACAGGCCACTGCGCTCGATTTTCAGCTCTTCGTTTCTAAATACTACTACCTCCAACTTCTTTTCATTTATTATTAAAATAATGTAACAACTTAATACTTCATCAAAAACGCCATATACACTATGCAGTACCTACCTTTAAAGGTCACCACAAAATCGCACCCTAGTATCTCCAAATATATTGATAATGCAGACATGTTATCCCCTTGGTAGGGGAACTTTAAATAGACGTCTTGAAGCTGTCGGGACGTCAGCGTTGTGATGTGAGACATCTATGGGTACTCGTACATACTCGTATATGCATGATTTTTAAGAATATAGACGCAAACTGTTCTTAATTTGTTTTCTAATTTATATATTCCATTTTAATTTCACGAATGTGAACCATACCCTTTTGTCTTTTGATTTTATTTACTTGGTTATTGTTATTGGTGAATTTTATGTACATATTTTCAGCATATAGTCTTTATAATCCAAACTAAAAGTGCATTGATTTTGATCTCTTCCAAATGCTCATTCCTGACGTGGTTCATCAGCGGTGGAGCACATTTGGCTGCATCTTTCAACAATCATTCCTTGTAGTCGGGAACACGTTGCAAACGGCAACGCGTCGCGGCAAATGTGCGGCGCGTTGCTCCTGCAACGGAGACACAAATCGCTGTCCAATTTTTGTGTCGACAAAAAGCGACAAAAACGATTTGACAACAAAAGAAGTGCAAAGTTTCAAACGAAACCCGTCAGCCATGTAGGATGTCAGAGAAACCGATTTCGGTATCCGCGTCTATCGTGTAAAATTTTAACATTGAGTTTTTTGGATATATTCCCGTCTGTGGATGGAATTGTGTGATAAAATAGTCACGACGGTGAAATTTTTTGATAAATCACTCGAGAGCTAGGTTGCGAATTTGTCGGGTTAAATTTCAATTTGTCATAAAATAAGTATTTGTATAGCTTAGCCTACTCCGTTTTATGTGGCATCCATCTTTATGATATATTTTGGCAAGTGTTTGACATTTTTTTTAATAATTCCTCTTTTGGTTACATTTTTTTTTTTTTAAATATCTATTTTTCGAGACACAACAATTTTATTATGTCGTTCGTTTTTTGTGTTGAGAACCCGCAAACATTGGAGTTTTACAATTTAAATTTGACACAAGATACCCGGAAATAAAAATAAGGCTTCACTGACAACCTACACAACGTCATGGTAGCGTTTGAAAATTTTTTGTTTCCGTTGCTTCAGAACCGGAATAGATTTTTTTAAGCTCTCCGTTGCAAAGATGGAATTTCAGTGCCGTGAAACTGGTAAGTTTGTTTTTTAACGGTGCAATGGTTACTGATCTTGGTTCCAGAGCCGGTTTTGAGGGTTTCATTCCTACAGATGTATTTATTTTCAGATTATAAGTATTTGTGTGTGGTATAGGGACAAGTGTTTGCTCAGAATCGGGATATAAATGAAATGTATCAAATTGTGTTTCTATAATTAGTTTATTAGCTGTTTGTTCATCGTAACATAAGATCTACCAAGTTTGGTATAAGATATCCTTCTATGACTATTGAGTATTAATATAGACTACTTTGTTAGTACTTGACTGTTTGTAACTGGATTTGTGTCCGGGGTATAGCAATAGGCTCACCCCCTATTCAATACTGCAACGTTTATACGTCGTTTATATATTTCACTCGTTAACAAATGCTAACGAGTGAAATGTAGGGTATGTACGCTTCTGTGTACCGAGAATACTGCGTTTCGGAAATTACAAGCGTGATATTACATTTCTATGATTATTGATGTCAATTGTTATTTCCTGTATATTATTTTATGGTTAGTTCACTTACATAAACATGTTTCATTTATCACTCAGCCATCAGCGGGAGAAAGCGCGATAGACATTTTCATCGAACTGCAACTCACAGCCCAATGACAGTACATTCGGCTAAAACGGACAGGAATGGTTCCATTCTGTCATGTCAAGTTCGTACGTCGACTTTGGATTTTAAGGGCCCCCCGACCAGCAGCTGTCACTGTCGCCTAACTAGTGAAATGATAATAATTTGGACTTTTTCATTTCATACTCAAAGTATTAGGGTGACAAACTTATCGTATGTACGTATGTAATTTCTTGTGTACTATTAAAATAGGCAGATATTGCATGTATCTTTCGGGTATTTTTTATTTTGTGTTATTAAACTAGGTAAGGTTTGATAGTTTTTGTCTCTTAAATATATATTATCGAATGCGTTAGGGATTGTATTTATTCCTGTAAGATGATCTTATAATTTTATTGTTAAATATATATCGTCATAAAAAATTTATTATATACAAAATCAATATATTTCAATTTTACTAAAACTATCACCTGGCTTCGATTTTTGAAAAATCCAACCGTGAAACTCCGACAGTGTGTTCTAAAAGCTGCTATCGCTATTAAATTTCCAGCTGGCAGTTATATATTTTTGAACACTATTACGTAGCGTAGGAAATTGGATTTCCAAACATAGTGATTCGATTCCACAGTTTGCATTGCCGCACGAATGGGGTCGGCGCGGCGTGACGTGTTGCCGAATTGCGAACGGTGACCGGGATGTATGAGCGACCAGCGTCACCCGGTCATCCGGTCACACGGTGCACAAATGCTATTTACGTCATATATTTCATGTGTTTTCGGATACTGCATACAATTTTTCATTAAAACATTGCCGAATTACATCACATCAGGTCTGATGAAGTTATTGCGCAGTTGGTGCTTACTTCTTAAGGGCCCTGCCGTGACGATATCTATTACAATATAATAGTGATAATAACGAGATCGAAAATTTTAAGTTAGGTGGTACTGGATAGATAAGATTAGTGGAAAACAGAGCATGGTAGCACATTTTAAAAGGGGCCTATGTACAGCATTCGAACAATAGACGCTGATGTCGTGATAACTAAAAAGAACGGCCCGTCATAACAACAAGCATTCTTTTCTATACAAAATATTAAGTTGTTCCAATGTCTATTGCGTGGATATCATAAATTATAACACTTATTAAAAAACAACGAACAACATCATACTAACACTATATACGTACATTTGTCAACAAAACTATTATTTCCGGACACATACAGAATATTAATACCACTTTAGTGTAGACCATTCTACATGTTGATAGATTAAACTGGATAAAACCAGTCACAAATCTGGTTTCATCCGGTCATTTCCGCAGTGGGAAAATGTGACGAATGAGTACAAATGATTTTACACGTTTCGCTCTAATCTAACTTTTATCTCGTTAATTTTTGTTAGTCGAGTGGTTGCAAGCGCGACTGCAAATCGGGAGATCCTAGGTTTAAATCCCGGGTCGGATACTATTGGAATTTTCTAGTTTAGAATTTGTAGTAGTGACTTGGTACTACACTCCTCTGCCTACCCCTTCGGGGATTACTGGCGTGATGTTACATTTCTTAAATTAAATATGAGACAGATTTTTAGGTTAAAAAATAATCGTTGGTTGCCGTTATACTTACTGTTGAAGCTCCTGTATGTATTCCTATATTAGTAATATAAATATACATCATTTGATCGGTGGTGGTTTGCATACATAGCTATAATTATTATCTAATTAACTGCTTTAGCCGCCACTCAGAATATTGTAGACTCAAACAAAAACGAGGAGAAAAATTGCGATAGTTAGTGTATTAAGAAGATGGTACCTTGTGTAAATTTATTTCGGGTAAATTGTATTTTCATGTAATATTATTGATAATTTAGACCCACAATTTAAAGTTGACACATACATATACTCGTAACTGTGTCACAACAATCAGGATCCCAGTTACATTTTTACTGCACGCTTAGTTCTCAGTATTTGTAACACTCCATGTCGATCTATGTTATTTGCTAATATAATAAAAAGAACAGAACTTTGAATCTGGTTGAGCCCGGGTAATTCTGGTTTATCCGGGTAACCGGACGTTTTAAATCCGCATTAAATGACCGGAACAACGCCTTCCTTGCGGGGCTAGCTTAATGAGCGCTGAGGGAGAAAACCTATCTTAAAAACACAGTGTTTTAAAGATTTTCTTTGCGAAATATTTCTTTTGAGTTTATACCTTCAAAATTAATTTTGTATCATAATTTTATTTAAACAAAATTATTTTCATTCGGCTAGTTTAATTTTTATGTATAGGAGTGATAATAGATTATAATAAACGTAAACGTAATCTCACGCCTGTATTCCCCGAAGGAGTAGACAGAGGATAATAGTACACCCCCACGTTTAACCAGTTACGTTTATGTCCTATGGAATAGACAGTGAGCCTATTGCCATACACCGGGCACAGATCCAGACTTCGAGTCACTACTAGAAATTCTAAATTAGAAAAATCCAATAGTACCCGACCCGGGATTTGAACCCAGGATCTCCCGACACTGTGGACACTGAAAACGGTATCTTTAATAGATTTTAAGCTTTTATTTAAGTTTTTCTGTAACCTTTGCTACTTACATCGCTTATGTAGTGTGTGTGTTGACACATAAGGCCTTGTGTTGTGTGTATAAGCTCAGTATTCTTAAGGACATATATCAGCCAAATTGGAAAGAATAAAAAAATAGCAAGCTAGCATTTCTAAAATGCCGATTTCGCAAAACCGGTTACGGATTTAAGATATGTGATGTATGTTCTTTCTTTACGTAGATTCATCGTTGCGAAGCGGTTTCGCTTATTAGGAAATATATTATGTCAAATAATTGCTTTCTGCATGATTGTTTATTCCTATTTATTTTAGTATTTTTTAATCTATAAGGATCGAACTGAGGAGCGGGCGACAACACCTTATAGATTTGAAAACTATCTGTCTCGTGTTTTCGTCAATAATACAAAGAATTGTATAATAATTGCACAGTAACGAACCGATCATACAATATATACAACTATCAGTTACCAAAAATGATGCAACTTTCGAAACGATGGAACGGTCAGATGCCTTAACGTTGCAAACAGTCACGTAACCAACCAATTGCTACATCCACACATATTGGTCAGTCACGTTGGCAGCCGCACTGTCAGCCGAGGCCACGGGAAGTAAGAGAACGCATTGGTTTTCTTGTCACAAACGAGAGTGGTGTAAATGGAACTGTAGAAGAAGCACGTCAAATCTGTAAGGATCGATATGTGGCACTCTGTGCTCTCTACCTATCCCGAAAGGGAGGTGTTGTGTAGATATAATAAGTAAAAGTTTTTATGAAATAGCCGTGGTTTGTTGGCTTTATAAAACTTTATATACTCGACATATTTCATTTCCAGACTAGTTTTACGTGACCAGACCACCATAGAAGAATGGTCCCAAATAAAACAACTATGTTCACTATGACAATCCCATAAAGAATTGACGACGCCGAGAGAACTCTGATATCCGCTGATCATTTCAAATTAGCATCATCAATCATAATTATATGTGTGTCCACCCACTGGTATCACGAGCACGACTGCATAGCCAATTGAATCAATATTTAGCTGCTTACGCGTAGTCATATTATGTTTGTAGCTTTGAACACATTTTAATATGCCCCCGGTACTGCACGCAGACACGAAGTCACAAAAAAAAATTCGCAATGTCTTACCATCACTGGAGGCTTCGCTCATGCCACCCAGATGTTCCAGGTTCTCCTTTTTACTGACCGCCTGCTTGAATGTGCTGGCCACCTACATGAAAAAAGAAATAGTATAAATCAAAATAGACGTCAAATTGTGACGTTTGTAATCAAATATTAATCTAAAAGAATCCTACTGTTATAATTCGCCTATTTCGATGGACGTCATGAATTAATCATCTTACATTAAGTACCTTTCAACCAATGTACATACATATAACATTTAAGCTCTTAATATACCAACAGTAACATGGCAAATTTAATTTTATTGCAATCTTTACGGCATACATAATTTCATAATCGGTATTGCAAAATCGTTCTCGTATTTTTTATTGTCAGCCGTCAAATGTTGGCGTCGAAAGGTATTTTGATCGCAGCTTAACGCCAGAACTCCAATCTGAGAGTTGCAGCAGAGAGTGTAAAATGGAAAAATCAAATATTCTTACTAAATAATTCGCTAAACAACCAATCAATCATGATTTCGTGTACTTATGTAACACAATTTACAGTTCTTCGTACAGATAAAACAAAATATTTAAACCTGATAAAGACATCTATTCTACATACATACATACATACATGTCGTCGAGGAGATCATTTCGAAAACATATTATATAAAGCGTTCATTTTAATATTGGATAACTTTACGCATAAATTTCAAGTATATAAAAAAACAAATGTACAATCTTTCGAATATCACAAGAATTTCCATACAATCTCGCTAGACGATCGTAGGAGAATTTCTGAATCCTAACGAGATAGCAGTCGGCGGGCGCGAGACGGGCGTGCGGTATGGATAGGGAGGTTCGACCCGCGACCGTTCACCCCGAACTACGCACATAAACAATGCACCAGATTATATAAATAATGTCTATTTAACCTTAGGCCGACCCATCATAATTTATCGGTTATTGACTGGGCAGTGCGGCAAGTCACTTTTTCTTTTCAAGCATTATGCATGTATAAGTATTGTCTAAACATTGCTATGCACAGAAGCCGCAAAAATACGATATTACAAAATTTAATTGAACACAAAACCACCACTGTCAATCCGTACTTGGTCAGCATGGCAAATGGGTCCTTAAACCTTCTCATTCTGAGTCTAAGCCGGCGTCAAGAGTAAAGGGACAAAAGAGTAATCGATAATGACTATATATATGAGTGGTTCAAGTACATGTACATAAATAAATCCTATCTGCGTAACTAAGCACAATACACGTTATAATGGATGTCAAACGATCAATATAAAAAATGTTACACTAGTTCATAAGCCTAAAGACAAAAGCGTTGACGCTATTATCATAAAGTTTAACAATTAATGTTAAACTAACAAGCAACTGAATAGTTAAACAATACTGAAATAAAGTCTCGTGCCCTCCTCCAGACCTCTATTACCATTTATCGCTATATTGATTTGACAGCCAATAAAACTCATCGGGCCGTTAATTCTGATGCGTGTCCAACTAACGCCTGCATTGTCGGTCGTTTATTTTTATTAGCAGAATCAATATAAGTTTATCGGTAATGCCTTTGTTTGTTTGATTAATAAACTTAAGATATATTCTCGGATGTTTAATCTCGTTTGTAGCTATATGATACATGATCGCACAAGCAGACATGTTTCGTAATATGAAATATCAGTAGTAATGAGTCTTGTGAACTCTCAAGCTAAAAATTTGTATAAATTTGGTAAATGTGCATTTAATACCTTGCATCTATTTTATCCCTAGTTGGTCGCAATTCCTCCAGGATAGGTTGGGTTGGACTGGAATGGAACGTATTAGAAAAATGGCGAGCTTAGTGAAGCGATAGCGATCGCCGATCGCTAGAGGCAATTCAACTTTCGAATTGGAAAGGACCGTACATAAAAGACTTCAGGTTTTGCTGAAGACTTACTACACTTGAGATAAGTATAATTTATTTGAGTTGAACATCAAATTGATGTTAGCGAGTTACAATCTTTAATGAATATTTAGTATGTTTAGGAAGAAGTATTTCGTCAGTTTTTATTACATTTGAAATCAAATAAATTTACATAGCTCATATTATTTCTTATCTTCCCAAATATCACAAAGCTACGAAGAATGAATCATAATTATTGAACGCATTGTGGCACAGACATTTTCTGACCTATACAGATCAATATTGAAAGCGAGGAATGCCTGGATAATGTATACTCCCACCCTCTGAACCCTGTGGAATTGCAGAAATACCTAACTCCCGGACTAGTCTTTCTGGCCGGAAGTTTCTGGACCACAACAACAGTCACGAGAAAAAACGGTGATAACAACTTGGGCCGATGACCATTTCTTTACTGCTTAAAAACTAATAATCTATTTAAGTATTCTATTCCACGACGGGCCGTATAATGCAACTGGTGAAACGTAGGAGTGCACTACGCTCCTCTGCCTCCCACTTCGCGAATTACAGGAGTGACGTTACTTTTTTTACTACCATTAAAAGAGTCACGGATGAAATGTGTTGACAAATAAACGACGAGAATACGAACATTGTTTAATGGGACAATTATTGGAGTCATTCAGGATAATAAGCCTTGTAATTGTCACCTAATGTAGATAAACGCAGTTACGAGGAAAAATATCTTGAATAATTTTACCAACGGCGGTATTTCTCATGTACAATTTGCAATTTTATTGTCAATTGTATATAAAAATAACTGTACATTGTTACAGCAAAAAATAGCCTATAACACTGTTTAAGGATAATATACACTCATTGGTTTGCAACACATTAGAATCTTTTTGGATGGGATCTTTTTGGTCTGTTTATTGAATTATATACCTCGAAAAGGAAAAAAATTATGGATTCTTAATAATTCCTATTCTATATCCTTGTCATTATCTATTTGTTTGATGTTGCTATAATCAGTCTTACTCTTTGTGAAGTAATCATTTCTGATTATAAACATACATACATATACCTCTATACAGCGTCCGCCACGATTTCGCTGCAAACGGATAAATATAAAGAACGAAGAAAGATAAAGAATAAACTAGTCGTACCATTCGGAAAAACGTACGCGAGTTAAGCCGATACATATTTATATGTATAATCAGGTCTATATAAACACGAGACATTAGACTGACTGTACTCTTGATGCCAACTATAGAAAGTACTGTAGGAAGAATAATTTTAATTGTTACAGAACATAGAGTATACGACCTGCTGAGCCTTGAGATTAGCGCACAGCTCCTCGAACTCGTTGAGAGACATGCCGTTCTTGCGAGCATCCCCGTTCATGTTGCCATTGACGCCTCGGCCGTGCTTGGAGCCGTTGTCGTAATACTCTTCGATCATGCATCGGACCTGCAAAATTGTACAACATCTACTAACTTCTTGATCTACTGAAGTCTTGTGACTATAAGACAATTTGCTCATTATGCAAATCCGTTCACTTTGTTCTATTCTAATTGACTATTTACGAGTGAACTAAGCGTTGATTAATATCCCAACTCAGGTCGTATTATGTATCGATCAATTTGAAACCACATTTCGAAACATTTAAATTTTTTACCTGTCGAATTTGGCATACCCTTGCATGTTTATGGAGCCATGACTATTTTTATGTACCTGAAGTACTGCGCCGTGTACGAATCTGAGAGTGCGAAAGGCAGACACAATAATATATGAAATGAGTTTAGACAAGGATCTTTATGTCTTTTGAAGGTCACCTCCACATTATACAAAGATATATCTTCTCGCTGTGAAAACTTTAAGTGGCGGACACAATTATACGGCCTACCTAATAAGGCTCATGACGTGACGATATTATAAAAAAGCGAAAGCATCAACCCACCTTCCATTGTGGTATTTTGTAGCCAACGCTATCAAGAGCGTCCTTCAGCTCCTTGAGATCGATGTAGCCATTACCACTTGTGTCCAGCTGCGAACAAACAAAATGTCGTTAAAAATATGACATGATGGAGAGAGAGAGAAAGCAAAAGGCGAATGAGATCAAACAAACAATTAAGGGTTAGTTTAAATACAAATTTGAACGTAATTAAGACTTCGGTAAACACATCGTAATATTATACAGTATTTCGAACTTCATATATTATTTACCTCTTTGGTCGAGTGGTTGAAAGCGCGACTGCCAATCGGGAGGTCCTGGGTTCAAATCCCGGGTACTATTGAATTTTTCTAACATAGAATGTCTAGTAGTGAATCTGTGCTCGGTGTATCGCAATAGGCTCACCACCTATTCCATGGGACTTAAACGTAACTGGTGAAAGGTCGGAGTGTACTACGCTCCTCTGCCTATCCCTTCGGGGATTACAGGCGTGACGTTACGTTATCTACGATTGTACAAAATCTGGATATTTTATACCAACAGACAAAACAAAAATGTCAGACATTCTTTTAATATAATGGTTCTCGTGGCCTTGAATATTATATTGTTCTTTAGTCGAATTTGGTTACATCATCACGTGCCATTGCTGGCGACTGATTTTAGTGTACTTGAAGCTCGCTTTAGCAAAATCGTGCTTTTATGCATAATAGGACAAATAACGATCGTCGTTTCAAGCAGTAAATGAATAGTTTTATGTGAATTATTGGAGATTCGAAATTTAAAAAATCGAAAATTTTCAAGGTCCTCACGTGACAATTTAATAAAAAAAAATTTAAATGTCACCATTGTGCAATTATGTATTTTGTAATGCAATGTTCACCTTGTTAGAGCGATAAGACGAATAGTTTCAGTCATAAAAATACTTTCTCTAATTAATGTCATCACGTTTTACATATAAAAATGTTTAACACTATTGAATTGTACAATAGCGAGAGCGGAATTCAAAAAAATCAACTTTTAATATTGACACGACCAAACCTGAAATTATTTTTAATTAAGCCACATGACCGAATTTGGTAAACGAAACCACATTCTACCGTCAACTACACGCAAATATAACCGGTTAAAATTTTTTGAAAGGCTTTCTTAGAGACCATTGTACGGACCGAATGTTAATATTAAAACTTATATTATAAAAAATGCAAACGGAACGCTAGTACGTAAAACGCAAATCTTTATGCTAATCCAACAAAAAACGTAAAAAGCAAACCAGGAAATCGACGCAGATTATTGTTTATTATGACCTTACACTTTTTACGGATTATAACGAACCTTGGAACAGGTATATTTGATTTAAGAAGGCTTTAATACGAGATAATTCTTTTTAAGACCTTTTCCACAGTGGGAGCTGCAGTCTTCTACAAATTCCTACCTCAAACACATTTCTACCCATCTGCAAGGTTTGCCCAAAGTAGACGTACTCCTGAACAATTCGAATAACAAAAAATAATTCTATATCAAGTAATCACAGATAAGTTTAAATCTACATTCCTTCAAGCTGTCATTAAGACTGCAGAAATCGATAGCCGTTTCTCATACATTTATAATAACGTTCGTTTACCTGCATTGGGTGCACCATAGGACGTACAACATGACAGATGAAACGCGGGAGTACTACTACTCTGGATACCCCTTCGAGGACATACAGACGTGATGCTATGTTATGTTACCCATATATTTTAAAACAGAAGTAATTAGACGCCCGTTGCAATAACAACGTATTGAATCGTACGAGAAACAATCATAAATGTTTGTGTAACATCGATTCGATTACGATACGCGCTCCATTACTCACTGGTGATATAAGCATATTATTTTAATTTGGTAACACGTTGAGTAGTCTAATAGGTAGAGACACTATGGTATTTAATACGATAAACATCAAATAATATATGATTGTAGAGATTAGAAAATAACGGAAACCTTTGAAGCTGCCGACGGTACCATATACATACATACATACATATATTTCGTGGACACATTTCTTTAAGGAGTTTATTTGCCTTACATGGCATTATTCGTATAGACTACTTCGATAGTTCGATGTCAATAAACTGCGATGACAAACGAAACCAAGACTCGATACCAAGAAAATGAGCTCATGTTATTCTGTTGGTATTCTGTTCTCATATTCTGATAGATTTATTGTCTCTATCAAATCACATTATTATTTTGTGAGGTACAATCATTTTAAAAACAAATGTACACGTTTCATGTTTTAGTGTCTGCCTTTACACTTGAGCACAGTAGAGTTAGTACAAGAAATACTGCTTTAGGAAAAGGATGTTTTTACTTTATAACATTATCCCAGGGTATACGCAGTCATTTAATCGTTGAAGCGACAGTCAGCTCCGGATATTTCGAACTGCGGATCGAACGACAATAATTTACAAGCTTTATAAAACGCTCGAAAAAAAAACAACGAAAAATATTACGAAAAACCACAAACACGATGCGGTCTTTTGAATTTTTTTATTTAGTGCTCCAAATTCACTTTTCATTCCGTTACGTTTAACGAAATGTTAATGAAGATACGCTCCGTTTACCCAGCGTGCACAAGGTCGGTATGTAGTTCTGTCTGTCCGTACAAACGAGTAACACTTGTAGAAGCTGTTAAAATACGACGCGTTGCGCAAACGTGTCAAGCAAATAGAAACATTATTGTCATAGTATTTAGGTACATGTGTCGCACATAACATGATATCATCGTTATGTAAACACGATGACTAACTTATGTTCAATTAATTTAAAATAAAACTAATTTAACTAACAGTTGCGTTGTAAAATAATTTATACCAAGTGTCACCTCAAACGATGCAATGTTTTTTCCGATAAGTTATTTTTGTTTCTTTACAATAAGCTGATCGTACACTCTATGTTTGATGATTTATTATATGTATTTATAGTATACATATACTTCATCATACTAGAAGCCCTTAGGGATTGGGCTTGACGATGGAAACCGTGGCTCTTGACCAAATAGGCTAGCTGATGCGGGAGTTAAGTCTTCGAAACTGGCGTGCATGTATGAAGAGAGTGAATTTTGGAAGATTTGGAGGCAGATCGAGGATGGGCTGTAAGGATGGAGATATTTTAAACCCGATGCTCACCGCTTATCCCGCAAGGAATCTCGCGTAAACATACTACAATAAAAATAATAAACAATTTGGTGTATGCGAGACTAACCCTACAAATCTGCAAGTGATAGTATTTAAGGCGAGAAGGGTGCTTTTATGTCCTGCGTATTCTTATCTATTATCTTTTAACGTTCAAGTGAGAAACGCAAATTATTTCCCAACAAATAAACATAATTTTTGTAAGGAAAAATGGATCTTTTTGTATCTGGCTGGACATAGCTATTATTACGGAACCGTCGAAGAATGCTGTCATATTAAAAGACTTTTAGTAGCGACAACGTTTAGGACGTAGAACGACGCATACTTTCACCAATAATGTTAAATTGTCATAATGTGTAATAAAGTGTAATAAAAATGCGTTGTCATTAATTATTATTATTTTGCCCATAAATATATTGTTTTACATTGCTTAAACAACACATAAATTGACCGCTATCGGAGTAATAGCTCAATAAAAGTAATGTGAAGGTGACATATGATAGCCCGCGGTATCGGCTAATTGAACGGGCTGACGGCGCTGGTCTATTAGAGCGATCGGATGTCGCCGCCTGACAGGGCTCTTTTCATGGGTTAATTATCAAGGGCGCTACGACACGGGGTCTACGTTGACCTTCTTAGGTCACTTCGCCATCCATAGCTGCTGGAATTTAGTTTTATTTTAAAATTTAATTAAATACAAAATAAGGAAGTGATCATAGTGTTCTTAAAATGTTTATTGGGTTTTATTAGAATTAAAGTTCCATATATGAATATAATTTCAGACTACTCCACATGTGGCCATCGGATACGTAAATAGGTAAGGACTGTGCTGTGGTTACCAAACGACTGATAAACTTAGGCTGATAAACGGCTGATTAACTTGACGTACTTAGGTATATACATATAAATATTATACCTATATAGATATCCTGGTAATACGACCACGACCACTCTACCAAGAGTGTAACGCAAGCGAAAAAGAAGATATTGACTACCTTTTTGTACTTGCATTTGGACTACAATACTGTTGAATTTGTTGAATTTGTTGTGAGAGCAAAATAATATATAGGTTTAATATATTAATACAGAATAGAATATGATTCAATAAATCAATGTATAACTCTCCCGTAATAACTCTTAGAAATTCTTTTTACACAGAATTAAATCAGACAGACCATATAATTTGCGTCAATAGGAACCATGATTTTTAATAGGAATCCAGTCAGAACTGGTTAATAAGAATTATGTTGGTTTCTTATTATTTCATTGTCGTTAACTTTAAATACGATCACGTTTGCCTTATTTAGAAAATGAATGATTCAGACAACCGGACTGACCATACATCGTTTTTCGCATGAGCTAACTAGTTCCTTCCTCATTCTTGGGATAATAAAGCTCGGTTAAAATGCATTTTTTCTCATATTTAACTCGCTTTTCTGCACATTCAATGTTCACAGCTCATATAATGAACCTTGTTATCACTATAACGGTTCATGACTTAAACGAATGCGATAAAACTTTTCACATTTTAATGGAAGTTGTAAACATATTGAATCAAGTGTAAAGATAATTATGACCATTACAAATAATCGATTTTTAAACACACACACGAATTCAACTATCTTTTTAAAATACAATGTCGCTACCCTTAAAAGGGTATATTTCATATTTCCAATCAGTCGCTTTCGTCACACCAAGGTTATTTATATTCCACGATTTCGTAATCTGTAAATAGATATCAAGCGAGATAAATATAATCAACGATAACTAACAGGAAACACTTCAACGTAGAGACGAATCAGAAATATGAAATACCGATTACTACAGATAAAACTGACCGTTGTAGGGTTAAAACTGGTTAGGGTTATACCGACACAGATAAAGCTGACCACTGTAGGGTTAAAACGGGTACCGACATAGCAACAAGGGGTTAACAGTACTGGTTGGTGCAAAACAATCAACAAGCTTTCAGTGCGCCGTGATACCAGTGAGTCACACGATGAGTCATAGTGGACATGGACGTGTTTACATAAACACGTGCGTATTATAGTGTGACGTTCGGAAACCCATAATTCTGTGGTTTTAAAAACAGTTACGATATTTACCCCATTATTAAAAATAACACGCATTGGCCACGAGCTAATTTATGTTGCGTAACTGTGTTTTATATGTTTCGAAAATTCTTGGTACCCCATTTTAGTAACAAGTAAAAGCGTGGTAATTAATATTACGTGCACGGAGGACTGTGAAATTTGACATAATTAATTCTCGTCCTGAGACGAGAGTCGTGCGCAATCGTGGAAGGATTTTATATTTATTTATTTAGAAATAGGCTCGCGTGAAAAGGCATAATGAAACGACAATTCATACGATATAAGGTTTGATAAATAATTATTAACTTGAAAAAAATTACAATCAAACACGTGCATCACAAAATCGAGTAGAATGTTAATAATAATTATAATTACTAAAACTACCCACTACAGGTTTTATAGTCGCAGATATGGATATCACGTCCACACATACGGTGAATTTGTGGTATTTCTGCAATATAACGATATTACAGGTAAGTAATGGTTGATAAAAATGTAATTGTACCCGTTATCAGTACGATTCGCGCGGCGGTCGGCCGACGCTCACTCATACTGGTCGATTATCATTTGCTCTGTATCATAGTTTTAGTTCTTGTAATAAAAGTAACAACACGACTCTAATCCCCGGAAGGGTAGGCAGAGTGTAGTACACTCCCACGCTGCACAAGTTACTTGCAGTTCTTGTATTATAGTTTCAACACATTGGTCACTACGTCCTGCTGTCATGTTGGGGGTCCCGGGTTTGATCCCGGCGGATATTGATTAGGAAATTTAATTGCCTATTATGAATACGGGTAGTCCTGATACTGTCTTTGAATGTGCTAATGTCGTCCAGGACATCGGGAAATCTGTGAGTCCTTCCTTTTCACCCCATGAGAGTTTTTTTAATGTCTAAACTATGTTTGACAATAAGCTCAGTGCCTATTCCATTATATGAGAGGCAAACGTAGCTGGTCAAATGTGGCAGTGTTCCAAACTCCTCTGCCTACCCCTTCGGAGATTACAAGCGTAGTGTTACGTAAATGACAATGTAAATAGTGCTAGATAATAGAACTCGTAGTAACATGATTAAATCATATTGTTACATACGTTTCAGTATTAATATACATATATACATTGTCTATCCGCTGTGTTTATGTAATGGAGGCCTAGCTAGGCTTTCTTGCGGTTTATTTATATAAGAAGGTTACCCTATCAGCTGTTCAGTTCAACAAACAGTACACCAAGAAATACTTGACCGCAATTACATATATATAAACTTACATATATATAATGCGGATATACGGTAGTTTTTAGTTACACCGTAATATAAATGTGAAAACGTAACATGCCTGTAATCCCTAAAGGTGTAGGCAGACGAGTATAGTACACTTCCACGTTTCACCAGAAACGGGCACCGTGTAATACGTATTGAACTTACAAAGTTCATATTGTTCAGGTGCCTTAAGGGGTAGTCAGAAAGCAACACGTGCCAGATATATGCATTCTTGCTAAACTTGCTGCCATATATTCATATATTATATATTTACCATACTACTTCACAAAGTCATTATTAATACATTAAATTCCTCACAGATAAAGGCTGCGTATCCAGACGCTGGCCAAGCTGTTTTTTATGAAATATTTAATTTATCTCAGTGTCAACCCTAGCAAAGGAACACACGAACACTCGATGGTAAGAATTTTCCCAACAGTTAAGACACTTAAAGGTCGTTACAGACCGAACTACAATATAATATGTTAATATACTGTGCTATACTATATATTTCTTAATACATTGCGAACATAACCTGGGCAATAACATATCTAGCTATACGGCGATATCTATGCCTTGCGATATTTCTACACATATTTTTAGAACTAGATATCCATATATTATAGCCACGTGTGTGGTCACTCGAGCGTTACTATAGAGAATATTTTGTAACGTCTTGCTATAAAATATTATAGCTCGGACTCTGAGGACTTCCAAGTCCCACACGAACGGAACGCACGTGGGCACAACGTCGGTCGATGCCCCGCAATCAACTTTCTGACAGATAAAATGTATAGTGAAGGCATTGTTAATCGCCATTCGACATTCTACCTGGGTACGCTGCATCGTATATGGCGATGCGTTACATTATGTTCGAGACCGCAGTGTGGTCAAGGACCTCTTTCGTACTCGCACGATTAGGGGACCGTTGAACCGAATGAACATGATCGGCGGGCTCAATAGATGCAGGGGATGTTGCGTTGTCTAACGTCGGCCGTGCGTTTGGCAACGAACGTAACGTAACATCACGTCTGTCATCCCCGAAGGGGTAGCCAGACGGATGTACTATACCCCCACGTTTCACCAGTTACGTTTTAGTCCCATGGAATAGGTGATGAGCCTATTGCCATACACCGGGCACTGATCCAGATTCCGAGCCACTGCTAGAAATTCTAAATTAGAAAAATCCAATAGTACCCGACCCGGGATTTGAACCCAGGACCTCCCGATCGGCA